>JAJIBD010025631.1:0-153068 GCA_021461705.1 Cryptotis parvus
AGACAAACACCCTACCCGCTGGACTATCACTCTGGCCCCTGAAAAAAGAAGACTTTTTAGCTATTTGTGGGGTTTATTGTTTCATATGAATTTCAAGAGTGTTTGGTCAATTTATTTGAAAAATGTCATGTGTGTCTTATAGGGACTGCATTGAATCTGTATAATGCTTTAGGGAGTATTGACATTTTGACATGTTAATACACCGCAATCCATGAGCAGGAAATATGTTTCCATTTCCTCGTGGTGGCCTCTCTTATTTTTTAGTATCATTTTGTAGTTTTCTTTGTATAGTTCCTTGAAGTAGCTAAGCTAATTCCAAGGTACTTGATTCTGATGCACTATTTTGAACACAATTTTTAAATAGCACTTTCTTCTCTTTCGTTATTTGCATACAGGAAAGCCACAGACTTTTAGGTATTGATTTTGTAAGCTGCCACTTTACTATACATATCTATTGTTTCTAGAACATTTAGATTCCTCTAAGTATAATTTCATCTGCAAATAATCATGGTTTGGCTTCTTCTTTTCCTATTTGGATGACTTTAATGTCTCATTTTTCCCTGATTGCTATGGCCAGTACTTCCAGTACTATAGTGAATAGAAGTGAAGATAGGGCAACCTTCTCTTGTCCTTGATCCTAAGGGAAAGGCTTATAATTTTTCCCCATTGAGAATAATGTTTGCTCTGGGGTTGCAATAGATGGTTTGATGATATTAAGGCCTTGAACTCCACTTTCCTGGAGAGTTTTTATGAACAGGTGCTGGACCTTGTCAAACACTTTCTCTACATCTATTGATATGACCATATGTTTTTTATGTTTTTTTATTGATATAATGCATTATTTGATTAATTTGCAAATGTTGAAGCAACCATGCATCCCCATGATGAATCCTAATTAGTCATGGTGTTAATGTAAGAAATGTTGGTATGACCATACCATTTTTTAAATTTTAAATTTCTTAAAATTTGAAAACTTATATTTATATATAAAACTCTAGGAGGGATTGATAGTTCTTTCTATTTTTAACTCTAAGCTGATATTAAAATATGACTTCATATTTGAACTAGATGCAGTAACCATCAGAATTTCTTAAAGGCGATAAAACACAGAACAACTAAGAAAAATAGTTGAATGTATTAATAGAGAATAATTTTTTCTAAAGGCACTAGTAAATTTTTCAATTAATTAAGACATTTCTTGAGGTGTGTGTGTGTGTGTGTGTGTGCGTGCTTCTGGGGGGCAAGGGGTGGGACCTGTGGGATTTCTAGCCAGAATGGAACTTCTGGTTTAAGATGATATTTGGAAAAGACTTTTTGCAAAAATAACAGTGACTATTTTTAAAAAAAGAAAATTTTATTTGCTATGTTTTCTGCATAAACACTAGACCACAACTCTAGAAATCACTAAGGAATAAATAATAAATAGGAAACTATTATAAGACATCGTTTTTATCCTCTTGGGAAATAATGTCTCATAAAAAATAGAGAATTGTTAATGGAGCACTCCAAAATTGTTAATATTTTTATTATCATAACTTTGTTTTATAGTGGTTTTATTATAGTCTCATTTTGTTTTAATACCAAATGGAATGATTCAGCAGGATAAGTGGAAGCACAGAAGATAATTTTCTTCTCAGTAATACAAATGCAACAAAAGTACTTATTTTTTGGAATATAACAAAATAAATAAAAACAGAGGAAAGCAATCAGGATAAGATATACTGAAGTAAAGATATTTATAAGTAATAAATGATTCTCAAAGGAATAGTCTCCGAAGTATATTTTTTTTAGAAAAGAGAAATTTTACAAACTCATATGCTATGCTCCTCAAGGAACCACAGACAACAAGTCAAGCACATTTTTCCTCACAGATCCTTAAATCCGTTCTGCATGATCACTGATTATACGTACAATGATTAATCTTTATTCTAGGGCTGGAGCAATAGTCCAGCAGGGATGGCATTTGACCTGCATGCAGCTGACCCAGGTTCCATCCCTGGCAACCCATATGGTCCCCACGCGGTGCCAGGAGTAACCCATAAGCATAGCTGGGTGTGACCTAAAAAAAGAAAAATATCTTTATTCTACATACATATGGCTAAGTGTCTCCTGACTTTCCTCCCTCATTCTTGGGCCATTGCTGTTGCATTGTATGCTTATGTTTAGTTATCATATATATTTATATATATATGTGCATATATAGTATATATATATATACATATATATATACATACACACAGATATAATGTAACTGGAATTATGCCACATTTGCCCTTTGTGACAGACTTGTTGCACTTAGTGTAATGTCTGGATTAAATATAGCTTTCAGACTTTTATCCATCTTGGAGATTGCATAGAGCTATTATAATCCAGATTGAAAGTAACTAACATCTGCAAATGTACAATCATTTGGTAAAATCATTTGGTATATATTCATTCCGAGTATTGTTTCCTAATATTTCATTTACCCCTTCTCAAATATATCAAATAATCTGTTCTTTTTCCACTAAAGAGCAACACACAGATTGGAGGTATTCTTTGGCTTGAGATTCTCTGCTAACATCCTACTATGGGCTTAGACCCAGTTATGGGAACATCAGAAATCCTTGGTGATTTTTGAGGAGAGGAATAAATACCACCATATCCTCCATCCCAATTCTATCGGCAATATTCTGTTTTATGTTCTCTGTGTCACAATGAAATGCAGCCCTTGAACTAATATAATCTGCGTACTGTCTCAGGGACAGTGAATTCCTCAGACAAATATACCAATGCTCAATAAGACCAATGAGGCATAAAAATGAAACAAAAATGCCGTCATGATTTAAAAGAATTGCAAAATTACTTCAGATGCATAGATCTATGTGAGTGGAGGGCCTTGATGACAGAACAAAGCATCAACGAAAATCTGTATTCATCTCATAAAGGACAAAGAGTTAAAAAACATGAAATGGGATGATTATTCATCCTTGAATATGTCTAGCAAGAATGACTGTGTTACAATATATTAAATAATGAGGACATTAATACTGGCTTAAAACAAAATCATCCTAAATTATTTGAAATACTCCAAAAATAATTACTTTATTATAAGCTGTATATGTGAGTTGGTAGTTCAACTAATTTCCCATTCAATAATTCTGTCCTAAGTGTATAGACCGCTAGAAATAATTTTAGTTGTATAAAACTTATTATACCTGTCTTAATTTAGATAAATTTAGTTCATTTTCAGTTGCATGCTCAAGGAAGTAGAAAGTATCTCTCACTTTTGTTCCAAAATTAGTTTTAATAATTAGGAGATGTGTTCTCAGTTATTTAATACCAATTAATTTTCCCAGTAATATCTGTGTGTTAATTGTTTCTCCCGATTGTAATTGTGCCCTCATTTTTCAAATTCCATTCCATAGCACTTCACTGTTTATTGTTTTATATCGTCCCTATAATTTATCATATATACAGATAATGATGCTGTTCTATGTCAGTGTGTGATGGAACTATGTTTTCAGCATTTTAATGAAAAGCCTTGGTGTATTTCTAGTTGGTTACTACTGAATATTTCCTTAATAATAGAGTATTCAGTGCTGGGCCACATCTGAAAAAAACATGAAAAATACTGTTTTCAAAAAATTGGTAACAAATACTAACAACTGCTTTATTTACTGAAGCATAAATTAATGATTCTTATGATTCCATGTATACTGAATATGATCCACACTCTAAAATGATGTCCCATCATTTACAATAAGGAACTACATGTTCACTACAATATATGAAACTGATAATTAATTTGCTGAAGAAAAATAACAGGTTTAAAGCTTCTGAAAGAGTATACTTACTTACAAGTATCTTTATTCTCCTCTGAAAAATAAAACTATAGCAAATCATTCAGGAATATTAGTATATATTTTGCAATATGTACATAGGCAAAGGAATATACACTAAAACACTTTAAAATTTCATTATTTATAATCCAATATAATTGTTAATCCTATTTTTCTACAATTATTATATCTACTCAGTACAAAAAATATTTTTCTTGACATTAATTTTCACAGCCTTTCACTCATAAAGTTATATTATATATCTAATATATATATAATTTTAGGAGATCATATAAATGTGTCATTTCCTATATTGTTTTCACATTTAAAAAAATGGATTTTAAATTTTATCATTATACTTAAATATGTGTTTCCATTTCTTGAAATGGAAAGTTCTGTGTTGATAAATGTATCAAAACACATAATTATTTGAAAGAAAATGATTTTATTGAATACATTTACAGAAATTACATTCCTCCAGTTTATTTTATTCTCCCTTGTTCATTACTTGTCATAATTAACACACTACAGTAGTTGGAGTAGAAATACAATAATTTTACAAGGAGATAATAATGAAGTGAATGTTAGTATTTATAAGATATAGTTGAAGCTTACCCATAATTGATATTAGTACCAGAACAAAATTGACAGACTAATAATGCCTTATTTTAATGTGTGCTATAAGCAAAAGAATAGACTGATAGATCAATAAAGAATATCAGAACTATTAAAGTGACATAAATATAGTCAAATAAAATTTACAAATGGTAATGAATTATTATGGGTAAAATATAACATGCTTGACGTGGAAAGAACTAGAAATTCACTGCAAAAAATATCAAGACAAAGGTGTAGGAAAAATATCAAAATATGTAAACTCAAAATAAAGTTGAGATCCAAGTATGCCTGACATACAGAGTTAAAGATGTAATAAAACACGGCAAAATATTAAATAGTGTGGATTTTCTTCTTTGGATATGAAAACAATGTGCATTTTTGAAATAATTTTAAAAACTGGTTGTTATAATTTAAAATGTTTGCTTTTTGCACTGCCAAAAGAATGAACGAGAAGACCAGACATTAGGAGAAAATTATTTGCAAAAGGCATATCTAATAAAGGAGCAGCATACAGTACCTAAAAATGTCAAAATTCAACAAGAAAACAAATGAATCTACTTAAAAATGGAATAAAGTTCTTGACAGGCATCTCATCTCATGAAAAGGATATAGAGAGAGCAAATACTCATATAAATGGGTGTCCATTATCATAGCAAGTTCATTAGAAAATGCCAAATTGTGGCAACGGTGAAATATCACTCAACTCATTAAAATGACTAACATATGAAATACTAATAACATCAAATATTATCAAGTATGGAAAAATAAAACTCATCACTGAGAATTAATGGAATGCAAATTAATGCAGCCACATTAAAAAGATTAGTAGATTCTTATAAAATATGCACATACTTTCCATATGATACTGCACCAGTATTACAAAAAAGTAGTTGAAAGATGCACACAAAAACCTGCATTGAGCTCTTAAAAGCATCCTTCCTAATTGGCAAAAATTATATATATCGATATGATGTTTAGTGAGGTTCATTGTATCACTGTCTTCCCGTTGATCTTCGATTTGCTCGAGTGGGCCCCAGTAACATCTCCATATGACCTGTCTCATGCTAGAAGAGCCCAAGGGCACCTGCTTGCTCCAGGAACATAAAGAGCCTCAAACCATTCCATCAGGTCATGGGAATGAGGTCTATAATTGTTACTGGTATCTTGCATATCAAATACGACACGGGTAGCTTGCCAGGCTCTGCCGTGAGGGTAGCATACTCTTGTAGTCATCTCAAAATCCAGCATTTATTGATGAACCGCACTGCCACTTGCGGGCTGTGATAGGCTAGTCTGCTGGGTGGAGTTCTGACGAGGGAAGTCCGGATGTGGAAAATGGAGGTCCTCATTAGTAAGGTTAACTAATAAATAATTTGTACTGCTTCCAGAAAATGGGGTTCTAAGGCTGAATTGAAATACGCCATAAAGCTATGCAAAAGACACGCAGGTAATTTTAATACCATAACTATGAGAGTCATATGGGGCAACTACGACTACATGCTGTTTGCCCATTGCCAAGTGAAAAAATAAAGAAAATGAAGCTGAAGCTGACAGTCTATATATTATATGATTCCAACTGTATGACATTCTAGCAATGACAAAGCTACACAGAGTTCAACTTTCAGTAGTTTTCTTGCTTAAGGAGAAAGAGGCAATGCATAAGAAAACACCAGAAGAATTATACAACAGTGAAACTGAAAAAATGTTGGTTTATTATTGTGGTGTTGTTGTTACTGCATTGACAAATCATGGTACTAAGTAAGCATGAACCCTGATGCAAAGTATGTTTCGGTGGTGATAATGTTTTTGAGTGCAGTAGGTGCAGTTATATCAGTCCAGACAAATAGATGGACTCAGATGGACAGTGTAGACAATGAGGAACCTTCTGTAAGTGTTGGGAGAAAAGGCATGTGAAATGACCTGGAACGTGTATTTCTCTGTCTTCAAAACCGCTTAAACTGCCTGACGTCCTTTTCATTCCCTGGTAGATTTGATGTTAGGTTGTCAGATTGTTGGGAAAAAACATGCTGAGGGCTCAGAATGTCACTTAAGTGGTGGAGCATGCATTTTGGGTTGTGTCGTCTGTACTGCATTATTGCCCAATCATCACCCCAGAGGGGATGGCCTGATTATTATGTTATTATAGCATATTCCCCAGAACCATAGCAACAATTTTTAGAATTACTTACTGATTGTTGGCATTGACTCGGTATCTGAAAGGACATAGAAAATAGTATGTATAAATTGAGAGGTGGGGATAGAATTAGACTCTATCACTGTTTCACTGTCTTCCTGTTCATCATCAATTTGCTTGACCGGGTACCAGTAACATCTCCATATGCTAGTAGAGCCCAAGGGTGTCTGCTTGCTCCCGGAACATAAAGAGCCTCAAACCATCCATCAGGTCATGGGAATGAGTTTTATAATTGACAGAATGTAAAAAAACAGAATCAAGCTATGGCCAAGATTTAAGATACCCACACCACCATTCAGCATGAAGCGTTATCTGCTGAACAACCATGTACACTTGAAAATTATGCAGTGTGCTATGAGTATTTGATTGGGATTTATTATTGATATCCCGGTTGAAATACCCTATAATTTCATTTCTAATGATACAGCTTATTATCTGCATTACTTGAAATAAGTATCTTAAAATATTTAAGTTTTTAGATCTCAAGATAATCTTGTTTTCATATTTTTTTTACTGGTAAAGTTGCACTCATATATTTGTTACATAAAATAATTAGTATATACTGCTGGTGGATTGTGTTAGAAGAGAGCTTTCCAAACAAAATACCTGTGATGGAACAGGAGATACATCTAGTATGCAGAAATGGTTTCTAGTGCTATTCTCCTTTAGGAGAAACTGGGTTTCTTGGGAAAATGAGTGTTTTGAGAACTCAAATGGTAAAAACAAACACTGATTCTTGGGTAACTTGTATTGTTCAGGTATTTTGCTTGTCTTGAACTGCAGACACAGAAGCACAAAATGTGAGGTGTTTCAAGAACATCAGAGCTATGAGGATACCCAAAAGATAAAACTTGGGGTCAGGAGAAGAAGAAATGCGATAAATAAAATACAATATTTATATGCTATTTAGAAAATAACAATATTAGGATTGCAAACTAAAACATAAAGAATAGCATAAAACTCCATATCCATATTAACACAATCATAAATAAGTAAATTGTAGAGGATGAGAAAATCAATGATGAAGACCAATTTCAGATGGTTAACCAGGAAACTACCCTCAAAAGATAGAATCTAATTTTTTCATTCCTTTCATGTTGACAGAATATAATTATTTCTTTCCCAACAACGAAGGTAAAGGGGAGGTGTGCAGAGATAATGACTACAGTGGATACAGAGTAGATGTAATAAAAATGTACAAGATTTAGCAATTTAAGACAAAGGAGCATAAAAAACCTGAAGACTCAATGAGCTTCTCAATAAAGAATAATAGATCAAAACTAAAGGACTCTGAATGAAATGTATTTTAATGAACAATCATCTTTTAATATTGTTTCATCAAGTGTAACAAATATACCATAGAACTATGTAGTCTTAAAAGGTGACAGGGAAGTTCCCAGAGGGGAATTAAGGTGGTAGTGCATTTTCCTAGCTCTCACCACCAGCTCTTATTCCCTGGCACCCGTTATGGTCTCCATCTTTCTCAGTGGGATCCTTGAGTGCAGTCAGGAATAAGCCCTTAGCACTACCCAGTATGGCCCCAAAACAGGCAGACAAGCAAATAAAACCCTGAGCATGTGGAAATGACTATACAGTCTAAATCTTTTGAAAGCAATATAGAAATATACATATTCTGTTTATATGAACATGTGTAAAGTGTGGAATGTGGTGAATTTTGCTACTTTCATATAGATCACAGTTTATAAATCACAGTGATGTGATAATATACTCTAAAATCACATTATTTCATTATGTAATGTATTCGATTATTTTAAGAAATTGATTATTTCCATAAAAATATGACTCTTATTTGGGTTCTACAGCTATTTGTCCTGTATTATAAAGTTTGCTTTGTAAACTTTAAATGTATTATAAGCATTCTATGAAATAATAATAGCTTTATCTTTCTGAGATAAAACCCCAGTGGTATAGCCCAGTCAGAATCTTGAAGTACACAGTCAGAGAGAATGAACCTTACTCCTTTCATTTGTCAGGCTCCATGTGTTAAAGGATTGGACATTGCCTTGAATATAGAGCCATGGAAAGTTTCTCTACTCACCCACAGGCTCAGTTGTTCTTCTCATGTTGTGGCATTACCACATAAACCCAAAATAAAAAATAAAGCAAGACTGGGCACTTTTACATAGCAGCTAAGTTGACATATGAAATGTTTTATAAGGATGCATTGGAAGTATTTTTCCTAGTTTGCTAAACTCTAATAAGCTGTTTGGTGGATTTACATTTGGATTTTTTTTCCAAAATGTCTTAAAACTATAAACATAAACTATAGCAGGAAAATACGTGTACTGATTCTGTTTGAAAATAAAGGTTCACAGTAGAAAAACAGCAATTTTCCATTATGCTTAAAAAATTGTTTTTTAAACAATTAAAGTCTTTAATTTATACAAAAACAAAATAGAAAGCTATTGGTTTTATTTGGATCTGGAAAAAACATTCTTATGTACTTCGTAAGACATTTTGTGTGAGGTTCATTTTAAAAATGATAAATATTTTCAATCAATATTTCAATTTCATTGACACTATAAAATGTTAAAATTTACATTAATTCAAAATTAATGTATTTATTTTAAGTGTTACATGACTAGTTTTTGTTGATTACCAATGATTCTAAATGTATAATTGAATCATCATGATAGGGCAGTTTAATATTTTAAGATAACTGTTTTTGTTTTAGTTACAGAATGCACCTTTTATGAGCTTTCCTTTTGAAAGAGAACTGTGAATTAAAGATTTAAAAATATTTGTTTGAATTGTAAGTAATATAATTATCTAGACTGCATTTTAAATTAAAGAATTAAGTGTCTATGTAAAATATAGTTTAAGGAATTTAAAAATGTAGGATTAGGATAATAAGCTTAAATTACAATGAATACACCTATAAATAACTGAAATGTTGCCATTTTATTATAAACATTTTCTTTAGTCATTAAAATTCAGTATTTTTAGATAACACATATTCTGAAAATATATTATTGTATAAAAACTATTTATCTACATCTGCTCAGCACTTTGGATCACACACAGAAATGCTTTTAGGTTTCATTCTAGCTCTGTGCTCAAGGATCACTCCTTGAGCTATTCAGGAGAGCACATGAGGTGCCAAGAATTATACTCAAGATTGGTAGCATGAAACTCAAGAGACTGTATTATCTTTTGACCCCTATAAAATGTTTAACTCCATTATCAATATCGTGTTTTGTGCTTTTTTTTCTAATAATTTCAGATGAAGTCATATGGTGTCAGGGATTGAGTGTGGGACCCTGTATATCCCAAGTATTAAGTCACACAGCCCTTTGAGCTGTTCCCCAGACCTCTGAGATGTTTTTCTTTCTTTCTTACATCTTTTTTCAGATAAAATGTTATTGGAGCACTTATTTTAAGGAGCAAGTGGAATTTTTCTGTGACAGAGTCCCATAAAGAAAATTGCACAACCTAAAAGCTATGAAGCTAAAAGTTATGCTATGAATCAACCATTTGGAAGAGCACCAAAAAAGAAAGAAAGCAATAGATAGATAAATAAAATAAAGAAAGAAAAAGTATTATTTATTTCTTGAATAGATAAATAAATAAACAGATTAATTTATCTATTTAGATAAAGCAATCACTTGAATCACTTGTCTTCCATTATTCAACAATTTGCTTGAGTGGGCACCAGTAACATCTCCATACATCCATGTCTGTGTGCTAGTATATCCCAAGGGCATCTGCTTGCTCCAGGAACAGGAAGAGCCTCAAACCATTGTTCAAATCATGGGAATTAGGTCTATAATTGTTACTGTAATGAAGATAAAGCAATAGATATTGTTGCAATAGAAAATTGCACCAGTAACAAAGAAAAAGCAATAGATAAATTAATAAAATAGAGAAATAAACAAATATTAGAATTTAAGTACGGAAGAGGCATTTAAACTTGCATAGAAGAAGCTGATTTAAGTCCCTAAACATTTATTTATGCATATTTATTTGTGAGGCAAGAAAATTGTTATTGAAAGAAAGTTATAGACATGTGAGCGGAAAGATAGAGTAAGAGCATTAAAGAGAGAGGTTGCCTTCTCCAGAAGAGTAGAAAATTTTAGAGAATGTCTTCTGGGATAAGTTTATATGAAATTTCCCCAAAAGTCTTGACCTACAGCCCTCTGCATAAATACAAGATGTTGTTTCCAGGAAAGCCTTGCACTCTTGATGGTCCTTTTTTATGTTTATCAGAAACTTTAGAGTTTTCCCTAGATTCTGTCCTGAGGGGTCAACTGCTCTCTGGATGGTGCCTCAACTTCTGCACCCAAAAGACTCAGGATTTGCATCTAGAAGGGACTTAGTCTTCTTCCCTTTGGGCTACTTTAGGTTTTGACAATGTCTGGACAATTTCTTAAACAAAAGGACACTTTTGTTGTCTAATCTATGATTTATCTTAAAGACAAAAACTCTGTAAACTAGCAAAAAAACAGAAAGACTGCCTTGGCTCTGCTAGTACTAAGCAGTTCCATGAACTTTTTAAATATATGACAATCATATGTTAAATGAAATTTTTAAATGCAAAAAGATAATGATTAATATCACTTGTATGACTTGTCTTCCTATTGTTCATCTATTTGCTTGAGCAGCACCAGTAACAGTGTTTGATATAATAATGTATAATTATTAAATACATGGATATATTGGAAGTGGATATTAGCTGAATTATATTGTCTGTTTATTTGTACAATTTCCAAGGAAAATTTGTAACCATTCAAACTTGATGCTAATTTTTATTTTGATTATTTATTATGTTCCAAGGGTAGGCATTAAGAAAAGCCCAAATCTAATAAATAGGACCAAAGAATTTACTGTTGCACCATCTCAGTATATAACAGCATTAATCTGGATTGCTATTGATTCAGTCTTAAACCATGTTTGAAAAAAAACTAACAACTGATCAATCTCACATTTCTATTATATATACACATAATACTGTATTTTATTATGAACATTTAAGTTAAAGTAGATACTTTGATTCATTAATTAGCAAACAAGTGTTTACATGTATGTAACTACAATTTTCATGGCTGTAAATGATACCATTACATATTAGTAAACATAATCAATCAATAAAGCAAAGAGTTTAATATTTCCATTCTAATGCATGTCAAATCTCTATCCAGCTTTCCAGCCCTTTCTTTTTTTTTTTCTTTTTTAAAATTTTTTTTATTATACCACCGTGAGACATACAATTACAAAGGTGTTCATAATTGGTTCTTGGTAATCAGTATTCCAGCACCCATCCCTCCACCAGTGCCCCATTTCCCACCACCAGTGTACCCCACCCCCTCCTGCCCACCCCCAGGCTGCCTCAATAGCAGGTACCCCAGTATCCTCTCTTTCTCTCTCTGTCTCTCTCTCTGTCTCTGCATCTCTCTCCCTCTTCTTTTACACATTGTGGCTAGCCCTGAAGATATTTAGAGTTTATCACTTAAGTCTCTTTGTGTATATTCAATGGTGAGTTTTAGTCTGCCATTACCATTTCCCACACTTAGTGAAACACCGCCAGCCCTTTCTTAAATACTTTCTTTTTACTAAAATATTTCTTCTGGGGCCAGAGCAATAGCACAGCAGGTAGGGCTGACCTGGGTTCTATTTCCTCACATCCCACATGGTCCTCCAAGCACTGCCAGGAGTAATTCCTGAGTGAAGAGCCAAGAACAATCCCTGAGCATTGCTGGGTATGACCCAAAAAAGTAAAAAGAAAAAAAAACCTCCTCTTAGAAAAAATAGCAATGTAAAATATATGCACTAATATGTATATACGCAAAACTTGCAAGGCTATTTAGAAAAAATGGAGTCATTAAAAGATACCGAAACAGTTCTAAGATGTGGTTTAAATTACAAAAAGCAAGATCTGTTTTATTCATAATCTGATTTTCTAATAATCAATGACAATCCTATTTCATATATGGGGGAAGTCTTTTAAAAGGCAAGATTATCATAGAAGATATGTGAATGACTACATAAAAAGTCAACAGAAAAAGCAGCAAAAATAAGCATGATGAAAAGTTAAATAATTTCTTATAATGGAAGATATTGTACATAACTCATCACATACAATATTTGCATAGTATAATGAAGTGATTTGCCTGTGTTTCTGCAAAAATTTATGATTCTTAAACATAGCTTTTACATTTTTGTAGACACCGATCATAAAAAGTAATATGATTGTTTTAAATATATAAAAATAACTTCTGTCCTTAATTTCTGTATTATGAAAAATTCTAGTAGATCCAGAGGAGAGGCAATAAAGTCAGAAAGTGAATTAAGAACTAGGGAACATAAAAGACACAAACACTTTGGCATTCAGAGACAAAAATGGATGGATGAGTGGATGGAAAAAATCATTTAACTAAAAAATGGATGCATGCAATTATTATTTACACTGTGTTTAAAAATAGAAGAACAAAACATGAGCCCCAAGTTTACAATTAGGGAATCATAAAAATCAGGTTAAAATAACCAAATAATTCAAAATAAAGTGGTATGCTATGGATCAATATCCATGGTATAGTGGTGATTATGAAAAGGAAAGTATATTAGGAGATAACATAAGTATTCTTCTGTATATGTTAAAGACAAATCTGAAAAAAATATTAAAGAGTTCTCTAATTTAAAGATTCTGTGAATGCATGGGACATTTAATAAATAATATTCAATAAATATACTTCTACATTTAAAATGTTGATTTTATGAGAGACTTGTATTTAAAGGAAAAGTCTTTAAAAATCGTATTTTCATTAAGAAATTGTCTATATGGCAAGCACAGAGAATTATGGGTTTTGTATCATAAGACATTTTATTATAAAATGTCAACTGTTTTTAAAAGTGAGAATTCTTTGTTTGAAGTATTACTCCCCCATAAATAATAATAATTCATGACTTTTACCTCAATTTTCCTGATTCACCTCTTTTGATAAAGTCTGATTTGTACAAATATGTACTACTAAAAGTAATGTCAGATTAAATTTGATATGTACATTGATGCTTATAACAGTTTTAAAAATTACAGCATTTTCACTTCAGTGATTTTAAATAATATATTAATATGTCATACTTTTTTGTTCATCTACATATCACAGGTTTTCGTTCTGATTGCATTCTTTTCAAAATGTTCTTGAAATACATGAATAATACATGTTGATTCTTTTCTAAATTGGGACTGCTATCGTGCTTAAGTATATTTGTCTAAAAATGTAAATAATTCTAAAACTTTAATGTTTAGTTCCCAGAGCATTATAATTAAGCTACCATCATGGCAGTTTTTAGCATGATACTATGTGCTGATAAGTTAATATATTCCAATCTCTTTACTATAATAATGCCTGTATTCATAGAACTCTTCTTTTCTACCTCTCTGAAGCTGCACACTGACCAAGATAAAGGAGATGGAAATTTAAAATACATCTTAACAGGAGATGGGGCTGGCAGTCTTTTTGTTATAGATGAAAATACAGGAGATATTCATGCTGCAAAGAAATTAGACAGAGAAGAAAAGTCCCTGTACATTCTTCGCGCCAAGGCTATAGACAGAAAGACTGGAAGACAAGTGGAACCTGAATCCGAATTTATCATTAAAATCCATGACATCAATGACAATGAACCAAAATTCACCAAAGAGTTATACACTGCAAGTGTTCCCGAGATGTCTGGGGTCGGTATGTATCTACTAACATAAAGTAACTTTACTGTGTTTGCTTTGCAGCAAAACTCTTTTTTATTAGTATGTAGTTATACTATATGGATGATTTCGGTAGGAGGCATAACCGGAACTACTCTCGCGTGTTAGTTTAGTTCTAGTGTCTCCTGGTCTCTTGGAACTGATAGCAAAGAACATTCCTGAGAACTGATTCCATTGCAGTTATCAACAGCTTCAACTGCTCAATATCCTTTCAATGATAGTCAAATAGATTTTTTTCCCATGAAATGAAAGGTCTATCCAATGGTGACAATTCTAAAGAATTTGCCTGCGTTGTTTCGAATCACAACTTATGTTGGAATTTGACAAATTTGTCTTGATCATACCATTTGATCTTAAAAACAGCTTCTTTTCATAGGTATAAGAAATACAACTGTCAGTCTTTGTTCTTTAATACAGAAGTCAGAATTAGGGCTGAGGAGATAGCAAGGTTGTCGGAGATTTGCCTTTTCCACTGAGAAACTGGTTCAATCACTAGCTTGACATAAATTCTGAGCACTACCAGGACTGATGCTTTAGCACAGAGCCTGCTAAGCCCAGAGCACATTTGAATGCAGTTCAAAAACAACCCCCCCACACACACTATGCCTAGGATTCATAAATATTTAGTACCTGAATAAAGATAAAACAATCCTGTGTTATAAAACAATATTTGATTTACTCCTTATGATGTTTATATTACTTAAGTTTAGTAATATCACTGTATCACTGTCTTCCCGTTCATCATCGATTTGCTCGAGCGGGCACCAGTAACATCTCCATATGACCTGTCTCATGCAAGTAGAGCCCAAGGACACCTGCTTACTCAAGGAACATAAAGTGCCTCAAACCATTCCATCAGGTCATGGGAATGAGGTCTATAATTGTTACTGGTATCTGGCATATCAAATACGACATGGGTAGCTTGCCAGTTTCTGCCGTGAGGGTAGCATAAGTTTAGTAATATAAATGAATGTATACATAAGCTAATATATATTCAAATATATATTAATATAAAGGTGGAAATTGCCACAAGTTTAAGACTACCTATGTACATTGCTTTCATTTATTATTATGGATATTTTTAAATCTATATTTAAATTCAATCCAAAAATCTGAAAGGAGCTTAAGAATTCATGCAGGAGTATTATGAAATCATAGACCCTAAAATTAATTGAATGGCTGTTTTTTTAAAATAGTTATGCTAAATGAAATTAATAGGAGAGTCAAAGACAGTTTTCACATACTTTTACTCATATATGGAATCTGAATCATGGAAAGTAACAACCTGGCAAAACCTGACAAAATTCACTGCTAGACTTAAGAAAATCTTTAGTTCCTGGAGATAATGTTGGGGGAGGCCCCGAGGAGAAGCAGAGAGAGAGGTTTCGGGTTGATGGATCTGGAATGGCACTGGGGTTGGCGAATCCTGGTCCCAGATAGAGCTCTACCTCTGAAATTCTACAGTCTTGTAAACTAATGACCAATCTCTATTGCGCTGATGTTTGTTTGACTACTTAGCAACAGTTATTGTCCTTTAAGTGTATAAGATGGGTACGCTAGGGAGACATATCAATTTCAAGGTATTTGAGAAAAGGCAGGCCCCAAGCGGAAATGTCCAAGTTCTCACTTTATATGAATTCATTTGGAGAAGACATTGTCAAAAGCATGCTAAAGTCCTGTGTTTGTATTCAAATGCACTGCATGGAAATGAGTCATTATTCTTAATGCAGAGTACAACTTTACTTTTCCTTTTTTTTAATAAGTTTATGCACAAAAATTTTGAGAAACTGTTACCACAACCCATTAGTTGAGGTGAGCAAGCTAATATGGAACACATGCTATTTTAAAAATTAAAAATCTAAGTAATAAGTAAAAATCACACTTCAAAGAAACATATAGGCGCCAGAAAAATAGCACAGCAGATATTTGTTGTCTTGCATGCAGCTGCCTGTGTTCTATCTCTGGCACCCCATGTAGTCCCCTAAACCCTGTCAGGAGGAAACCCTGAGTGCGGAGCCAGGAGCATCTCAAGAGCATCTCCAGGTGTGACAGGAAAAGCAAAAAAAAAAAAAAAAAAAAAGAAAGAAAGAAAAACAAAGACTACGTAAAATGCAAACAAATACCACTCCAGGGAATATACCCTGGGAGGCCAAAAACACACAGCAGAAACACCATCTGCACTTTTTATGTTCATAGCAGCACATTCACAATAAACAGAATATGGAAACAACCAGAGTGCCCGAGAACAGATGAATGAATAAAGAAACTTTGGTACATCTACACAATGGAATGCTATGCAGCTGTTAGGAAAAATGAAATTAAGAAATTTGCCTATAAATGGATGGACTTGGAGAGTATAGTGCTGAGTGAAATTAGCCAGAGAAAAAAGACAGATATAGAATGTCTGCATTTATTTATTTGTGGGACATAATGTACATAAATATATATGTATGTATATTATATAAGTAATATAAATTAGATATGCTATATATTATATATATTCCAGAATTATTTATATATATATAAGTATATATATTTATATATATATATATATATATATATATATATATAATGACACCAATATCCAAGGCCAGGCAAAATATGGATTAGGAGAACTTGTCAAAGGTTGAATCAATAGCAAGTTTGTGGGAGTCAAAGGTTAGGTAAAACAGAGAAGGGAACAGTGTGCTGATAGTCATTGGAAATGATAATACCAGCCGAGAACTGAGCATTGAATATAGACAAAGTGATATACATGATAACCTCTAAATGCATGTTTTGCAAGCCACAATGTGTAAGAGAAGGGAGAGAGAGAAAGAACAAGAGAGAGAGAGAGAGAGAGAGAGAGAGAGAGAGGAGGTAAATAGTCTGCCATAGAGGCAGATGGGGTGTAGGGGGCAGAAATAGAGGACATTATTGGTGGTGAGAAATGGGCACTGGTGGAGGGATGGGTTCTAGAATTCTGTATGATTGAAACCCAAACATGAACGTCTTTGTAAGTATACATCTCATAGTGGCATAATAAAATACTTTTAAAAAATACAAAAGAAAATGTTATCCAAACTTTATTTGTCCAATGTTTCACAGTAGATCATTTACTTAAAAATATTTTTTTGAAACATGATTGTGTTTTTACAAAAAACTATGAAAATTCCATCAATGTGTTATGCATATCTTCTGACACTAGATCCTTTAAAACGCTATTTTTAATATAATTATCTATGTCCTAATTAAATATTTTAATTGCAATAATTAAAATTAAATAGTCAATATTCTGTACTGCATCTGACATAATTATACAATTTCTAAATTTTGATGGAATATTTGCTGTTTTATATAAGTGCAGCTAATCCTTGCAAACTGCCATTAAATACAAGGATAAATGAATATGATAATTAATAATGTTCATATGTATATTTTGGGGTATGAGGCCACACAAGTGGTGCCCAGGCCATCACCCCTGGGCTCTGGAGTCTATATGGGGTGGCAGAAGTTGAACCCAGGTTGGCCATCTGCAGCACAAGCACCCTATCTGCCTACTAGGGCTCTGGGGCCCCAGTTACCGTATTTTAATGGCACACCAAAGCACTTACATGTCTTTTTTTTTTTTTTTTTGCTTTTTTTGGGTTACACCCGGCGATGCTCAGGGGTTACTCCTGGCTCTGCACTCAGGAATTACTCCTGACTGTGCTCTGGGGACCATATGGGATGCCGGGGATCGAACCCGGGCCGGCAAGGGCTGGCTGCGTGCAAGGCAAATGCCCTACCCGCTGGGCTATCGCTCTGGCCCCAGCACTTACATGTCTTAAACAAAGAAAAAGTTTGTGGGTCAATTTTCCATAAGTTTTGGTTGATTACAGCAACAGCATATTTTTCATTTGCATGAATATACAGCAGAAGGGATGTTATTAATGTTTCATTTATATAAAAATATACATTTCCAGTTAGTCATAAATACTCTAAAGGCAAATTGTATGTCCATTGACTGAATCACTAAGTATGTGTCTTATTTTTATAATTAAAAGTGTAGTTCTTTTGTCTCCTTGTCTTCAATTTTAAGATAAAAAATATGCCTCTGATTTTTATTAACAGCTGTGCCACAAAAAATTAGAAATAGTTAAGTGATTTTCTTCCTTAACTGAAAAAAGAAAAATGATTTTGAACCAATGGGGTTTTGTTTTGTTTTTATTCTTGGTTTACTTGTTTGTTCTTTGTTTTGGGGGCCACATGTGGCTCTGTACTCAGGGATCACTACTGAAGGGTGTGAGAACCATATTGGATGCTGGAGATGGAACCTGGTCATCTGCACAGAAGGCAAAAGGCCTGCCCATTGTACTCTCCCTTGCCCCTAAACCAATGTCATTTAAACATGTTTCTCCTTTTATATACCAGTTGAACTAGTAGCAAATATTCCTAAGAAATAAAAACAATTCAAATTTACAAGTATAAATGTCTCTGTTTGTTGGGTACTGACATAGGTACATCTGTTCTACAAGTCCTAAGTGTCTCTGTTTGTTGGGTACTGATGTAGGTACATCTGTTCTACAAGTCTAAGTGTCTCTGTTTGTTGGGTACTGATGTAGGTACATCTGTTCTACAAGTCTAAGTGTCTCTGTTTGTTGGGTACTGACGTAGGTACATCTGTTCTACAAGTATAAATGTCTGTTTGTTGGGTACTGATGTAGGTACATCTGTTCTACAAGTATAAAGGTCTCTGTTTGTTGGGTACTGATGTAGGTACATCTGTTCTACAAGTATAAAGGTCTCTGTTTGTTGGGTACTGATGTAGGTACATCTGTTCTACAAGTATAAAGGTCTCTGTTTGTTGGGTACTGATGTAGGTACATCTGTTCTACAAGTATAAAGGTCTCTGTTTGTTGGGTACTGATGTAGGTACATCTGTTCTACAAGTGACTGCGACTGATGCAGATGACTCCAACTATGGAAATAGTGCGAAAGTGGTCTACAGCATCCTGCAGGGACAGCCGTACTTTTCAGTGGACCCAGAATCAGGTAGCACTGTTGGACAATCTTCTCTCTCATATCATATGATACCTTTCAAGTATGATGAATTTTAGGACTTTTTATTAACCCATCTATTTCTAAAGGTAACTGTTCAGTGCCTTTTCTTTGCTTATCACTCACAGTTAAGTCTTGAAACAAAAACAAGTTCTCTCTTAAAATAGGTTATTTCTAATTATTACCTCTTTTGGCTATTATTTATTTTAGTAGAACATATGACACTAAAAAATTTGCAGAGCTTTAGTATATTCTGTGATACAGGTAACAATGTAAAAGGTGTGACACTCATCAAATCTAAGCAAGTGTCTTTCTCTAAAGATTTTTGCCTGCAGTTAATTTTTCAATCAAAAGGATAAACATATTGACTTAGTAAAATGCATTCCATCAAGAATACAGAGCATGATATCATCCTTTGCATTCTACCCATTATGTTAAATTGTGTACCGATTGATCGAAAGATATATTTAGGGATGCTGAATTTGATCTGTTTGTTATGCTTAAGTTCTATCAAATAAATCTTTTATGACTTAATTTTAAAAACCTAAACTCTAAAAAATCTGTGCCCTTGTTTCCAAAAGGCATAATAAAAACTGCATTACCTGACATGAGCAGAGAAAACAGAGAACATTACCAAGTGGTTATACAGGCGAAGGACATGGGTGGTCAAATGGGTGGCCTTTCGGGAACCACCACGGTGAACATCACGCTGACCGACGCCAACAACAACCCTCCTCGGTTTCCCCAGAGTAAGCATGGGTTTATTAAACTTGTTTTCTGGGCACACCACAAACAGTCTAATATTCTAATAGGAAGCTTGCTACTATTTTCATCATAAAGGCGAATTTTATGGTTCTCCCATCTACAAGTTATTTATATTCCCCACAAATTAAAATTAATGCATCGGTCATATTCTTCATTATGTGAACATGGAATAAAAAATGCAATAGAGATGTTTGTGTGAATTTATTTCCCCTTTTCTGTCTTAGGAAGAATTGTGATGCTTTCTAAATGACCTTTGTCCTTTATTTTAGGAATTATGATCCTTAATTGTAATTGCCAGGATGCTAATTCAACGTTTGTCCCCTGTCTTGGCTCATTTCTGTTGCCAATGCATCTAAATTAGAACTACTTTTAAAATTGGAAAGCACAAAGTTTTTGATGTGTTAGTATTTCTGAAGCAAACACTAGAGCAAAATGAGTGCAAGAGGGTTTAACCCTTTTGCATTTGGTTTTGGTGATAGAGACATAATTTCCTTCATTGTGATGATATTTTTTGGTATGCTTATATTTAGTGCCGATCTATTGGTGAGGACTCAATTGGTTAACATTTTTAAAGGTGTCACTATTTAGTCACTTAAATTGAGAAATGACGTGTCTGTCATGCCATGAAGTCCTACAATTGATTCAGTTTCCCTGCTGAAAATATTTTGATTTCAATGTAATTGCAAGAGTAAAAGGTTTTGTTTAAATGCTCAGTTCAGGGATTTCAAATCATAAGCTTTGATCAATTGTAATAAATAAAACATTTTCCCTGGTTAATGAAACATTAAATACTATATGATCCAGCTTTAAGTGGTGGACATAACCATAAGAAATAGAAAATGTTGATGTTGATAAGGATAGGAATGGGAGATCATTCCTGGCTGCAATTCTTTTATTCTGTGATCTTTTATAATGTTTGCAAAGTGTTCACTAATATAATAGTATTAGTCAAAATGCTAAAAAAAACTAGATTCCTGTTAAATTGATCATATCTCATGCAGTATTCAAAAAGAAACTTAAAGGGGCCAGAGAGATAGTACAGTGGGTAGGGCTTTTGCCTTGCAAGCAGCTGACCTGGTTTTGCCCCCAAGGGTCCCATATGGTCCCCCAAGCACAACCAAGAGTAATTCATGAATGCAGAACCAGGTATAACCCCTGGGCATAGCAGGGTGTGACCCCAAAACTGCAAAAATGCTTATCAATGAGGAAACAAAAGGTTAAGTAGTTTAACTAACTTTTTAGGTAAAAGGTATCCCAAAAAGTCAGTTGGACTTAGGCAAGAAGTCCCTCTTCTTTCAACAAGCTAATTATGAAGAATGTGGACTTAAAACAGCAAATTTTGCATTTTTCCTATCTAATAATTTTTTGGAGCCTATTTTTTAGTATAGGTACCTTGGTATATTGGTGACTATTAATATTAAATACATGAACACAGAAGATCTGTGTCTATTTCAACATTTATTAAATGTCTAAAATATTTCTTTATTACATTTTTTTAACTTTGGCTCTTCAGTCTCTCAGTAGATAGTCACCAAATAAAATGCTTACAGGAACAGATCAATGAACATAATGACTGGTTAGAATTATAGGAACAGAAATTTTCATTCTCATTTAAAGACATTAATAAAAAAATACTACGAAATTTTATTGTATGGATTTATTTTTCCACTTCCAGTTTAGAATACAAACGCATATTCATTTAAATGATAAATATGTAATGACCATATTAGATGTGCTGATAGGCAAGAAAAAGATGATTTTCAGATCCTTTTTAAGTAAAAGACACTATATTATAATACCAGGTTCACCATCAATTACCTAGATAACTAGAACATTCATTTTATCTCACTGTAACTTTCATTTCTCAGAAAATGAGAGTGCTATACCTTTATAAATTATTTTCCAATTTAATAAATCTATATCTTTACAGTGCAATGTGATGAAAAGTCCTCCCATTTTAAAATTAATTTACGTAAGCAAGAAAGGCAGAGGGGTGAAGCCATTGTTATTTCCAGAGGAAATGTCAAAATAACTCTGATTTAACTTTCAGGTACATATCAATTTAATTCTCCTGAGTCTGCACCTCTTGGAACTCATCTTGGAAGGTTAAAAGCCAACGACCCTGATGTGGGGAAAAACGCTGAGATGGAATACAGCATCGCTGGAGGAGAGGGGGCAGACATGTTTGACGTCATTACTGACAAGGACACACAGGAAGGGATTATAACTGTCAAACAGGTTTCCGTGCACTGTCTTCAGTTTTTCATTGAGATCTTTATAATTTACTTTTGCTTTTCAGTTAAGGGAAGATAATCCTCGGGTTTTTTGCTCCCCATCTTTTACATGCTGACTATAGTTCACATAAATGGGAATAGTGGCATTCTACTTTGAAGTTAGGCATCTTTGTCTTTTTAAAAAGTGATCTGAAATCTTAACTTCTGAGGCGGAGTGTCAATGAACACCAAACCTCTGAAGCACTGGTTTTCTATCACTCATGGAAGAAAGAGCAGGCAGCACTTTATGTACTTTCGAATGACATAATTAAAGATGCTGAGAATTTGATGTTTTGTTGGGGATGCTACCAGGGTCCCCAACAGTGCTGGAAAGCAAGGTCCCTTCTACCTCTGAAGCCGGCGGGAATGGATGAAGACTCAGGAATCCGACGCAGTTTTAAAAAGGGCTTTATTATCACAGGTTCCAATATACAATCCAAGAGCAGGGAAAACCTCCGGACTCTGAATTCCCAACTAGGCCCCAGCCAGGTGTAGGCCAAAATGACTACCACCACGTGTGGAAGCCCAACAGAGAATGGAGAGGACGGAGAAGCAAAACGCCAAGGGGAAGCCGAAATGGCAAAAAAGGGAAAAAAAAAGAGAGCTTCTTTCTTTTTTTGCAGCTTATTTTATAGCTAGAAATCCGCCCAAACTCCCCAGCCCTCCCAGAATGGGCTGGGCTATCTAGAGATGAAAACAGGAAAATAGCTCTGTAGAAATGTAGCAACTTCAGGAGGCCTTCTGGCTGTTTACAAGGACCCAGAGCTAATTCAAAGCCTCCTAGCAGAGCTGGGAGGAGCTGTAAGCTAAATGTAACTTCCCCTGGCAGGGAGGGTCAAATGCTCTCAGGTAATTTCTTCCAGCACCTCACCTAATGTCTTTTTATATGTTAATGTCTTGAGCTAAGATCTACCTGGAAAAGCCTTTATAGGCTAGATAAAGGGGGTTTCAAGATGGCATGTCTCTGTACCAAAGACTAACAGTAATGCCAGTTAAATATTTCTCCAAGCCTTCACAAGTCTCCTCTACTTCACGGTAGTTTTGTACTTTAGTTGCCTTTGAGTTATCAGGGAACCATGCTTGCTTGCTTGGAGGCAAACAGCATTTCTCTCTGGTCTAATTACTTAGAGATCCAACGTGGCCAGGCAAATATGCTGGTAAGATCTAGCTAGTCCCACAATGATTGTGGTAGCATGAGAGAATATTTATACCAGCTAGTACAGAATACATGGTCAGATAAACTGCCACATTTAGACTACCCCCTTATCTACAAAGTGATTTGCAGGAGGCAATTCAGAGCAGATGCAGAGGCTCTTAGAGGACTTTTTTTTGCTTTTTGGGTCACAATCAGCAATGATCAGGGGGTTAGTCCTGGCTCTGCGCTCAGGAATTACTCCTGTCACTATGTGGGGGACCGTATGGGATGTGGAGGATCCAACAGGGGGTAGGCCACACGCAAGGCAAATGCCCTACCTGCTGCACTATTGCTCCACCCTGATGTTGGACTTCTTAATGTTTAGTTCCTGTAGGCCAATATCATGGAACGACACAAAATGATTTAACTGAATGTTTATAAGATCAGTTGATCTGCCCTTGTGTTTTTCCTTCATACCTTGCTCTCTATAGTTGTCAATTAGTTACAGTATATATATTTTTCTTCTTAAAATGCTGACAGCTTTAGAATTATAAGACTTATCCAGCAATGTATATGAACGTTTTGTGGAAGTTCTGTCCTGGTCTAACTTTTCACCTCTGTGTGACCTTTTTTTTCCTGCCTTTTGGTTTTTTGGGTCACACCTGGCAATGCTCAGGGGTTACTCCTGGCTCTGTGCTCAGTCCTCCTGGCGGTGCTTGAGGGACCATATGGGATGCCAAAAAATCAAACACGGGATCAGCCGTGTGCAAGGCAAACACCCTATCCTCTCTATCATCATCCTAGCCTTCTTACGTGTGACCTTTTAATAATAATTGAATCTATATATCCAACCGAAAATAGTTAACAAAAACAGCAAACTGTGAAAATACATTATGAAATTGGAACCCATTTTAATGTCTATGTGATTATACATAGATGAACCCCAAGAATAGAAGGTGAAACTGATTACTTTGAAGCAATATCTGGAAAGTAATTTAATAGGAATTACTGGCATCATTATGTGGGATAGAGAAATGTAGAGCAATAAAAGAGTCAACAACACAAAACTAAAATAAAGTCACTCCGACCACAGGTTGAACAGAGAAGAAAGGGAAGGAATTTAAGGAAGGAAGGATTACAGTAAATGACCTGAAAAAGCAATGTCATTCTGATAGTGTCGTAACGTCACATATCACTTGTATCACTTCACTTGTCTTCCCATTGATCATGGATTTGCTCAAGTGGGCACCAGTAACATCTCCATATGTCCCGTCACATGCTAGTGTATCTCAAGGGCATCTGCTCGCTCCAGGAACATAAAAAGTCTCAAACCATTCCATCAGGTCCTGGCAATGAGGTCTATAATTGTTACTGGTATTTGGTATATCAAATACAACACGGGTAGCTTCCCAGACACTGCCATGCAGAAGGTCACATATAATTTCAAAAAGTGTGAATATTTACATTTAAAATGTATACAGTTATTCAACCCAATCTGGCCTAAGTAAAATGGATTTTGTTTACAAAAAAGGAAAAAAAGGAAAGAAAGAGACAAAGCAAAAGAAAAGTTGAAAGAGAGGAGTTAAAAGGCCTTGTGTGTAATACTAGTTTGCTAAAACACAATCATAGTATTCTTTTTTTTATTTTTGTTTCCTAAACAGCAAGAATTTGAGGAGCCGTCAGGGAGCTTCTGAATAAAGTTTGAAATTGTTTTGTGTTGTTGCATCTGCAGCATATACTGACTTTTTTTTTTTTCATTTAACTTCAGAATTTAGATTTTGAAAGCAAAATGCTGTATACTTTAAGAGTGGACGCAAAGCAACACGCATCCTGATGCACGCTTCCTCCACCTGGGCCCTTTCAAAGACACCGCCGTGGTAAAGATATTTGTGGAGGGACATAGATGAGCCTCCTGTGTTCAGTAAAATGTCTTACCTGATAGAAGTAGATGAAGGCGTAAAGGAAGGCAGCATCATTGGCCAGGTGGCAGCATATGACCCGGACGCCATGAATAATTTAATAAAGTAAGTATTTGGAGGAGACAGACGCTTACGGGAAAGTGACGTATAAACTATTGAAAATAAAATATGATCTTGGGAAGTCATAGTAGTCATAATAGCACATATTCTTAGGTGAACTCTTTAAGTTTTTTGGAAAAATTTGCGTAGACTAAGCAATAATTTCCTTAAACATTCAAAACACTATTTGATAATGGACTTTTCTCTTTATTTGTTTTCTTCCTCTTTATTTGTTGTTTCAGGTAGGGACAGATTTTAAGGGTTCAGATCCACTTAATGTTCATTCCAGGGTCTGTGCTGAGTACCCCTAGTAGTACTCAGGAGCATTTATGTGTTGTTGGGATTGAACGAGGGTTGATCATGGACTAAGCATGTCCCTATCCATTTTCTATATCTCTGGCCCCTTAATTTTTATTTCATATGTTACAGATACAATTCTACATAACTTGTGGTTGTGAAACTCGAATATCAAAAATATTTTATTATCTTTCCATAGCTTTTTATGGCAGCCAGTAATTTGCATTTATCTCTGACAAATGTGACTGTCAAATAAAAGGTTTATAGAGCTTATTGATGCTCCTAAATAACTTTTTCTATCACCAACTTAAAGTTTTCAAATTTTTTTGTCTTATTTTCCACATTCGTGCTTACACTTAAGTTAATACGCTTGTCTTTTATTTTTTCTTTAATTGAAAATCATGGTTATTTATGTTCATATCTATTATTATTTAAATATGATTTTTACTGGGATAATTTCACTCCAATATATCTTTTAATGTTCTAGCATAATCATTATTAATATAAATACGTCATCATTCCTTATTACTATTTTCAAAATAATTTTTATCATTTTGCTCTTGGTTTAATCTACCTTTTTTTAATCTGAAATATTTCTTGAAAAAAAACTTATTAGTATCTTGCTTTTTACATAATTTAGCACTCTGCACCTTTAAGTTGAAATGTTTAAATTTATCTCTTAATAATTGATCACTTTGCTATTGGAACATTCTATCTTTCATGTTTCTTTACAACTACCATTCTTAGATTGAAATTGCATATTATATTTTTTTATTTATTTTCTTCTTTTACTTTTGTTCCTATTTTTCCGAGGGCATAAAAATTTAGATCGATGTTGTTGACATTTATTTGTTCTATTTTTCTCCTATTAAGATTTTGCACCATTCAGAGAGTTCAGAACAGCTGAACTCTCTCAGCTGTTCCTCAGGGTACATTTAAATGTTGTCACTAATTTTAAGAAATCTGATGATATATATTTCTGTAGTATTTTTAATTTATTTTCTGCTTGAAGTTTATTCATCTCTGAGTTTATGATTGCTATAAAACTAAAAAAATATTTTCATCTACCTTCTCTCCAATATATTTGTATTCTTTAATGACATTTAATTATAATTAGGCCAGCACTCTTAAAATTGTTCCATATATTACAGGTTATCTGTTTCATTTCTTTGTCCATTCTTCCCCAGTCATAAAACAGTTATCATTCATCTTATTTTCAAGCTTACCAACATTGTTTTTCTAAAATAACTAACATCCTTATTTCATTTAAAAAATGAATTTATTTGCTTTTTGGCTCACTCGTGGTTAAGATAAGGCGTTAGTACTGACTCTGTAATCAAGAATCATTCCTGGCAGTGTTCGGGGAACCATATGGGATGCAGGGAACTGAAGCTGACCACTTGTAAGGTTAATGCCCTACACACTGTACTATTAGTCTGGTCCCTAATTAACTTTCTTTTTAAATTTCAAGTTGAAGCTTTTTAGATGAGATTTTAATATGCTATTGTTCATATGAGATTAATAAATGCTTACACTTGATTATATATAAATATATATACATATACATATATGTTTATTCTAATATTTTTGTTTTTTGGGGGTATACCCAGGAATGCTCAGGCTTAGTTTTGGTTCTGCTCTCTGGGATCACTCCTGAACAGACCAGGGACCATATACAATGCTGGGATATAACTCAGGTTGACAACTTGCAAGGCAAATGCAGTTAGAGCTCTGCCTTTCACAAATACTCAAGGCATATTCAGCTAGATGGTCAACTAACTCAAAAACTAGCATAACTCTTTAGAGTTTGCTTGAATTTTATTAGCACACTTTAGCATAATGAATCTGCCCAATAAATTAGAAAGACGGAACCTCACTGAAGGATATTTCTAAGTCACCTCAGTTATAGTGGTTTTTTTTTTTTTTTTTTGCTTTAGCTGGTGGGGAGCAAAACAATTCTCAGTCTCAGAAATAATCAAGTAGATCGCTCTCCTTTGCTCCATGAGATAACTCATATTATTTCAGGATTTTCTTTGTTTCATTTGTTTTGCTCATTTTGGGGAAAAGCCTGGCAGTGCTCAGGGCTTCCTAGTGGCTCTCAGCCCAGGGAGTATTGGTAGAAGGTTTGGTGTTGGATGACGTATGCAGAGCTGAGTACCCAATAAAGGCTCATAGCGTTCAAAGCCAGTGCCTTACCCTGCGTTGCCTCTCCTGCTCTTCCTGAATTTGTTCACATCAATGCCGATCAGCACTTAGGTGAAGATTCCATGTGTCTTCAGGAACATGGGTCTTACTGGACTTGTAGCATCATCCACCAAACTCAGATGATTCACAGATTCATTCGCGATTTCTGCTTAAATGTTAAGAACTCCTTCCCGACAGGAAACTACAGAAGCTGTGTGCATCACCTTACTCTTTCCTCTTCTTACTATGTTTGCTGGTGTTTACCGCTCAAATCAATTGCCCCAAGTATCTTACTCATCTCTTTTCCTGCAGGCACCTCGAATAGAGCCCGTTATTTATCACTTCACTTGTATCACTTGTCTTCCTGTTCATCAATTTGCTCTAGCGGGCACCAGTAACATCTCCATACATCCCAGTATCGTGCTAGTGTATCCCAAGGGCATCTGCTTACTTCAGGATCAGGAAGAGCCTCAAACTATTCCTTCCAGGTCATGGGAATGATGTCTAAATTGTTATTGTTTTTGGCATATCAATACGGCAGGTAGGTAGGCTCTCAGTTCGTGCATTTACTGATGATCTGGAGAGGCGGCTTTTCTCTTGGGTGAGCTCTGACAAACTGTGGAGTCAGGATGTTGAAAATGGCGGCCCTCATGGTGTGGGGGTTCCTCTGGCTCCTTGCAAGGCTCTATTGGGATGCAGGCCAGGGCTAGAACCTACCTTCCCTAGTGGGTGTCTCATGATCAGCTGAGTACAGGGAGAGCCAGTAGCAGCTCTGCCCCATGCATCTTTGTCCTCTTATTTATATTTTCTAAAAATGGACATTCAAAATAATATTTAAGCATGTTTTTGACACCATAATTCTAATCATTCATCTTCAAAAGCATGAACTTCAGAAGAAATTGTGTACGATTTAAACCATCTGTCATTCTTCCCACAGCAGTTACTACAGTGCTATATTTTTCTACTTCCATCAAGAATACAATTTCTAAATAATATATCAATAATTTTACTATTTTTCTGTAAACTAAAGATCGCGTATCTATCAATTTATTTTATTTTATTAAATGCTAATTTTTCCAAATTTGTTAAACTTCTTAAAGAAATATATAATGTGAATAACACACTATCATCTGGATTATGTATCATAATGGAAAGTTAAAATTATACACTATTTATGAATATTATATATAATATTATAACTCTAGGTATGAAGAGATAAATAAATATAGGTAGATCATAAATAGATTTAGATTTAATAAAGAGAGTGATGGATACATAAGACCTTCCCTATATATGATCATTTTCTCAAGATATATTTTTGTAGTAAAGTTCCTAGGTCAGGGACTGATAATATAATTTGGAACCTTATCTCACAGTGTAGGAATATGGCTAATAATTTCTTAAACTCTGCAGGAAAATATTAGCTTTTTAGTAGGACCCTCAATTTTTTGAAAAACAATAAATCAATAGATCTATAAGTATCTATAATTGTAAAGTCTCAGGATTATGGCAAAGAAAAAGAAATATTGAAATAAGAAATAAGCCTCAAATTTGGCCCCTAAAATTATAGTCTAGAATGCCACATTTAAAGTCATGATTGGAGATAATAACATATGATTCCTATAGCACATAGTACATATGCAGAAATTCAAAACTTTTTGATACTCAGTTATAGTATAAAAAATCCAACAAGAAGACAACATTGTAATGTGTGACTCTTCTGTTTGCTATGATAGAATTTAGAAAGATGACTGATCCCAGGAGTAGGAAAAAGCTATGATAAGCATCATGGAAATACATTTTCTAGGGAAAGCTTGGGAACTAATGCTCACCGAGCAGTAAATCTGTTCATCAAACATGTTTTCTAAAATACATCTGCCACTTGCAACATGAGATTATGATTACAATTAGCAGCTGTTCTCATCTCTGCCTCACCTCATTAGTAATCATGGATTTCCCAACTTATAGGGTTGATTATAGCTTTACAGGTTCCGAAAGAATGTGCTGTCTTATTTCGCACCTAGTGCAGGCTCAATGTATTTAAAGTTCAAGGGATTTTAGTAGAAACCTTTAGAAGAAAGATTTCTTCTAAAAAATCAAGAGGTAAGCACGGAGCAAATGTGCTGGTGGCAGATTTAGTAACGTCGTGATAAAAAGCGCCGTGAAATTCCACCATGAACCGCAGTAAGTGAATAATGCATAAAGTGTTTCCCCTAATTTTTTGCTTGATTTTACTATAGAAAACAAAGCAATTTTTTTCAACATATAACCAATATTTGAAACTTTCTGAGGCGTTGCATGGCATCTTGTCTTTTTGAAGAGGAGTGGAGGTTTCCTAGTTCACAGCTGGAAAACACATTTTCTGTCTGTTTTTTCTTTTCTTTTTCCTTTTAATTTGTCAGCATGAAATTACAAAGTTATCCAAGGCTGGGTTTCAGCATACATTGTTTCAACTCCAATCCCTCATCAAAACATACTTCACTTTTGCCAATTTCTCTGCTTTTGCCTCCTATCCACCAGCCTGCCTCTACAAGAGGCACTTTTTAAAAATATATTTTTATTATACCACCATGAGATATACAATTACAAAGACATTCATCTTTGGGTTTCAGTCATACAGTGTTCCAGCCCCCATTCATCCACCAGTGCATATTTCCCACCACCAGTGTCCCCGATTTCCTCCCCCTCCCTTAGTCTGCCTCTATGCCAAGTGCTTTGCCCCTTCTCTCTCTGCCTCTCTCTGTCTCTCTCTCTTCTTTTTCTTCTCTCTCTCTGTTCATCTCTTACATTTGTGGCTTGTGGATAGGAGCTGGTGGATAGGAGCATTTAAAAGTATGTTTTGTGTTAGGATTTACTCTACTCCTGCTGATACACCTCCCATTTGATCTTGACCAGGTCTCCTGGCCTTTGTTTCCATTGATCTTGGAAGTTCATTATCCCTCCTTTCTGTTTCCTTACAACTGGCCTATGAGAGAGCTCATTCTGTCTGTCTCTCGACCTAAATTAACTCCACTTAGCATGATATTCTCCATGTCCTTCTGTGCAACAGCAAATCCCTTTAGTTTATCTTTTCTTTATGCTGAGTAACATTCATTCCATTTTGTATTGGGACCATAGTTTCCAGGAACACGAAGAGGCTCTTAGCCACCAGCTCTTCATGTTCTTCGTGTTGAGGTTCTTTGTGTTGAGGCTTTTCATGTTCCTGGAGCGAGCAGATGTCCTTGAGTTACACTTGCTTGCTACAGGACATATGGAAATGTTACTGGTGCCTGCTCGAACAAGTCAATGAACAATAGGAAGACAAGTGATACAAGACAAGTGATATCACTGTTTCATTATCCCGTTACCTATTCTTGGGTTATTCCAAATTTACACTACAATATGTAATATTATATAATGCTGTAAGGACTATAGGAGTGCAATTGTGTTTCTCCATTTTGTAGAAAACACATATCTGTAAAATATTGGCGGGGAAAAAAAGAAAAGCAAAAGAAGAGTAAGTGAATTTGAAGACATACCAAGGATTCTGCAAGGAAGAAGGGAATACAGTTAATAACATATTTGTTCACAGGCATGTTCATTTGCATGTCTCAGTGAATGTCATTCAGGTTTTCTATATTTGCTTACATACTTGAAAACATATGAATTTGCTATATATTTGATTGGTTTTTTTTTTTTTTTTGGTCACACTTGGCAATGTTCAGGGGGTTACTACTGGCTCTGCGCTCAGGAATTTTTCCTAGCTCTGCACTCAGGAGTTACTCCTGGTGGTGCTTCGGATATCCCCATATGGGATGCCAAGGATCAAACCCGTGTCTGCAGCATGCAAGGCAAACGCTTTACCCTCTGTGCTGTTGCTCCTGCCTCCCTTCATTCTTAATAATAAGACATGAGAGCAAAAAGCAGCAAGCTAAAAAGGGGAGCTTGGCACCTGTAGTTTTACTTCTCGTTTGTATTTTTTTCCTATGTGATTGAATTCTGTCTCCACAAGGCAGCATTCAAAACTCTATGCCAGTGAACATTTTCTTACCTTATTTTTTGAAATTCTATGTCAAGATATTAATAAACTTTTATAAGAGGCCATCTGCTTGGACACTGATATAGCTTTGTTCTGTGTTAAGTGTTCATCAGGGTTTTTCTGGCCGTTTTCTGTAATCTGATGTATTTATTATTAATAGGTAAATCAGAAAGCCGTTTTCTATGTTAAATATAGAACAGTGCTGCTACATCAAATGAAATTATCTCTAGACTTTGACAAATTGTGAGACATCATTTACACTGAGGCAGATTTCTGAATATAGATGTGGAAGTCTGCAGTGTTGGTGCCAAAAGTAAGCTGTTCTGACTGTCAAAATAATTCTCCTCCATTACTCCTCAACTTTAAAAAGAGTGTCTTCAATGTTAAACCTATGAATCTCGGGAGCATTTCCATACTAAATAAGAGCTAAATAAGTCTGAACTGGACTTATGAAATATTAGATTTCTTAGCTATTTCTTCCTCAAGCATGGACTCCCCATGCTCATCTCTGGGAATGTTGCAGTGTGCATAAAATATTTTCGTTTTCTTCTTTGTTCTTCAATGAGAATAGTATGAAGAAATCCAACACTATTAAACTAGAAGGAGATGACTATTGATTTTTCCAACAATGGAGAAAAATACTAATATTTGTATTGTGAATTGAATTCCATGAGCCAGTATGTTCCTCTGTTTATTTGGTTTCTTTATGTTATTTTAGATTTGTTTTTATTCAAAAGGAAGGGGTATATTTACAGAAATATAAACATTTTTAGTGTTCTTGTGATCTGTTCTATCATATTAAAAACTTAAATGAAGGTTAAATAGTTTATTATACTCATTTTAATGCATTGTCAATATTATACTATACTAACCATATTAATAAATACATTAGTTAAATACATTTCTAGCTTATCTGAAATTAAAACCTCTATCATATTCTTCTTTGAGAGTTACTTGGTTAAAACTCTGTGTGTGTGTGTGTGTGTGCGGCGTGCGCTGCACGCGTGCTAAATAATTTAATTGCAAAGTCATTTTCTTTTAAAAAAAATATGAGTGACCAGACTTGGTGCTAATCAAGACTTCCTCCTAATCCTGCACTTGGGAAGCCATCTATGGTGCTGGTGATATTACGCTGGCTGGGTCTATGTAAGACAAAGTTACTTTAATCTCACCATTTTTTAAAAATTTAAAGCTCCAAAACATTTTATGACAGTAAGTGTTAAAATTATTCTTGATTACTGAAATGTTACCATTCCCATGAAACTCTCATGTTCATTAAACAACGTTTCCAAAAAGATAACAGTATATTGACTGAATATTCCTAATTTGAGGATTGAGGTACAGAAGAGATTGGAGAGAAACTGTGCAAAATTATGTACTTTGGTAGATCATTTTACAAAACTCAACAGAAAAGAATTAAGGCAAACATCTATATTATGTTAATTCCACAATTATTTTAAATTCTGAACTTTTAATAGTTTCCTAAGATCATTATAATTTTTGGGGACAGATTAAATGTTTGGCCATCACTGTATCACTATATCACTGTCTTCCTGCTCATCATCGATTTGCTCAAGCGGGCACCAGTAACATCTCCATATGTCCTGTCTCATGCAAGTAGAGCCCAAGGGCACCTGCTTGCTCCAGGAATATAAAGAGCCCCAAACCATTCCATCAGGTCATGGGAATGAGGTCTATAATTGTTACAGGTATTTGGCATATCAAATCACGACACGGGTAGCATGCCAGGCTCTGTCCTGCGGGTAGCATGTTCTTGTAGCCACCTCTAAATCCAGCATTTATTGATGAACCACACGCGATCCGGGCTGGGATAGGCTGCTCTGCTGGGTGGAGTTCTGATGAGGGGAAGTCCGGATGTGGAAAATGGAGGCCCTCATGGAGTGGGGGGGTCATCTGGCTTGTTGCGAGGCTCTGCTGGGGTGGCAGGTCAGGGCTAGAACCCGTCATCCCTCCCGGGTGCCCCATGAGCGGCCGGGCACAGGGAGAGCCAGTAGTAGCTCCGCCCCATGTCTGTGAGTCTCTGGATCAGCATACCTGGGCCGGATTTAAAAGACTGCTGCAGCGTGGATCTCGATGAGCCGGTCTGTGATAGGCTGGTTGTGATAGGCTGACCATGAGATTCCATTTATTTTTAGTGCTTTTTGTTGCTGTTGTTGTTCTCAGCATCATGCATGGTATCATTCTGAGTGCTATATATTGTGCTAGGATCCTATTTGGGTAAAGTCACCTGCCTGGCCCTTTGTTCTCTCTCCATTTCCTATATCTTTCATTAAACAACAAAAAATAAATAGCATTTAGACAAATGGGTTTAATCCAATATTTCAATCATTTAAATATTTTACCAAATTTAGAAAATTAAATGCCTATACTTAGTTTTAATCAAATTCATTGCCTACTTTAAATCCTTTGCCTTATTTAATTTATAGATTTCCAATGAAAACTGTATTCTCTATCCCACTATCTTGAAAAACATCAACTTGCTAAAAGTTCTCAAAATGACCTCTCTAGGATAAGAGATCAGAGTCTAATATAACTTTTATTTATCTATATTACTTTTTTCTTCCCTCATTTTATCCAGTTTTTTTTGCATAATCTAAAAGGTTATGCAAAAAACTGTTGTAAATGAACTAGTTGTAAATGAACTAGTCCACACAAAATACAAATCATTTTATCTTTTCTTTAAAGGTTGTTAGAAATACAGAATATCAGTTCCTACATTAAACCTATCGATTCAGTGTCTGTATCTTGAAGTTAATTGCAAATAACCTGAACATTAATATTTGACAATTCCTTAATATCCAATATGACTCAATTCTGTAGAAAAAATTCTCAGATGTAAAATTTAAGGAAAACATCTTAACTTTCGTTGTGTAACTAAAGATAAATGATTTTTATATAAGCCAGACTTCTGAAAGAGTCCTTCTTTATTTATGAGGGTGGAGTGGGGGCAGGTTGAGCTACAACTGGCTCCACTCAGGCATCACTTCTGGTGTTGCTCAGGGTACCATACATGATGCTGATGGAACAGGAATTGGACATTTACAAGGAAGTGGCTTACTCGCTGTACTGTCTTACTGGTCCTAAATGAGAAATCTGGTGTGAGTTTAATGAGATGGCATTAGTTTAATGTACTCACATTAAAATCCAACCCTTGGTGTATTTAAGTCTTCATTTCTATCTGGAGACAAGCACTGATTGTTAGCTTTCGTTAAGGCTGTTGACACATTTGTTCTTTTTATGTAGTAGGACATAAATTCCGCTTTTAATGCTAGCAGCACAGAGATTAATTCAAAGTTTCCAGACTCTTTCCAATTTCCAGAGCATACCCTTCCATGTGGTTCCTTTCTACTAACTTTATGAACAAAAAATGATATAGGACAAGTGCTCTTCCTTTCATAAATCTAATCCATCAACTTTGTTCCTCTGTGTAATATCTAGACTTCTTTTAAACTGTTATTTGTTTGGCTTCTTATTTTTTGCATCTAAGTATTCATATGAAAGACGATTTTTGTTCCTCTAAATAATCAGTGATAATCTTTATCTCCTGCCTTTAATTTGATTCACAACTACAAAAGACGCTTTTACCATTAAAATATTGACTGCTTGTAGGGAATAAAAAAGATTTTCTTTATTTAAGCAGACTATATTATGTGACAGCCGTAGAGAAATATGTGGCCAGGTACAGAATTTATGTTGACAAATACCCTATCCATCCTGGTGTAAAAAGCTTCATGCATCTCAATGCGGAATGTCATTTCATATTAATTTAGAAGAGTGTGATGGTGGTAGATTAGAGCAGTATTTCTCAACTGTTTTCCAACCCGGTCCTCTTTCCTATCTTCCTGTGGCCCCACTACCCTACAGACTGACCCTCTATTCTTGCACCATGTTAACCTACTTAGACCATTCTTGCCTGTACTCCACATGTCATATTGTGGGGTCTCTCAGGGAAGTCCTATGGTACCCTAGTTAAGAAATGCTGAGTTAGAAAATGACCTTTTATTCGACTGACAAATTCCTTGAATGTAGAACAGTTCAAGAGCTATATATTTTGCAGCAGTCACTCTATTTTCATTTATACTCATAAGGTCTCTGTGGACACATCTTATATTTTCTCCAACATCACTGTATCACTGTCACTGTCTTCCCGTTCATCATCGATTTGCTCGAGCGGGCCCCAGTAACATCTCCATATGTCCTGTTTCATGCTAGTAGAGCCCAAGGCATCTGCTTGCTCCAGGAACATACAGAGCCTCAATCCATTCTGGAATGAGGTCTATAATTGTTACTGGTATTTGGCATATATATCAAATACAACACGGGTAGCTTGCCAGTACTCTTGTAGGCATCTCAAAGTCCAGCATTTATTGGTGAACCGCGCGGCCGCTAGCGGCCGCGAGCCGGGCGCTGATAGGCTGGTCTGCTGGGTGGAGGTCTGACGAGAGAGAAGTCCCGATGTGGAAAATGGAGGCCCTCATGGAGTGGGGGTTCATCTGGCTTGTTGCGAGGCTCTGCTGGGGTGGTGGGCCAGGGCTAGAACCCACCATCCCTCCCGGGCGCCTCGTGAGCGGCTGGTCACGGGCAGAGCCAGTAGCAGCTCTGCCCCATGTCTGCAGTCTCTTGACCAGCATGCCTGAGCGGGATTTAAGAAAGACTGCTGCAGGGGTGGAACTTCGATGAGCCGAGCACTGATAGGCTGGTCTGCTGGGTGGAGGTCTGATGAGAGAGAAGTCCGGATGTGGAAAATGGGAGGCCCTCATGGAGTGGGGGGGTCGTCTGGCTTGTTGTGAGGCTCTGCTGGGGTGGTGGGCCAGGGTTAGAACCCACCATCCCTCCCGGCGCCTCGTGAGCAGCTGGTCACAGGGAGAGCCAGTAGCAGCTCTGCCCCATGTCTGCAGTCTCATTCTCCAACATAATTTAATTTATTCAAAGAGACTATCAAATTTAATATGACTGTTGAATAGGTTTCAAGTACTGGAAGAGGTCAATGATAGGATGAATGAATCAACTGACAATTAAAAACTCACGAAAAGCTCCACAAGGATTTGAAACATAAATAATTACTCAAAAACCAAACTAGTATCTGATAATAATATAGCTAATACAAATGCTGCATAGAGTTTTACTATCAAAGTATCTGAATGATGAATTTACTTTAAAATTAAAAAAAAAAGCTCAACATTTCACCACAGTCATCACCTTTATCAGAACACTGTGCAAATTGTCTGTTACTTTGAGAAAGAAAGGGCTGAAGCAACAGTCAAGCAATTAGGGTATTTACTTGCCTTGCATGAGCTGACCAGGGTTTGATGCACAGCATCCCATATGGTCCTCTGAGTACCAAGAGGAATTCCTGAGTTCAGAGCCAGGAGTAACCCATGAGCAGAGCTGGGTGTGACCCAAAATGCATATATATGAACTAGTAATCTTGAAACTGGACTCATAAGTCTCTTTCCTGCCAGATACTCTGTAGATCGACATACTGATATGGACCGGATTTTTTAGTATCCATGCAGAAAACGGCTCTATTTTCACTTTGAAACCCCTAGATCGAGAATCATCTCCATGGCACAATATCACCATTACAGCCACAGAAATAAGTAAGTTTCAAACCCATCCATCCGAAAACATTATTGACCAAGAAGTGGTAAATTAAAGCCATGAAGGAGACTTTTGCCCTGGATGGAATGACTGTTCTTAGCAGTACTTGAGAAAAATCATGAAGTATGCTGGATTTTAGATGATTTTAATAATGACCCAATAATCCTTTATCTTAGTCTTGGTTTTCTTTGGCATCTTCCTAAGGCACCAATAGATCATTTAATGGCATAAGCATACTATTATAAAATCTTAAATCAGACAAATGGTTCTTTCTCAGTCATTTTCTTCTCTTTCTATTGTGCTTTCCATCTGAACCATGTCAAAAAGCTGAAATATCTCTCAGCAATCCTATTGAAAAATAAATCTGCCAGAAATGAACTGTTGCTAAGATACAAATGGGATGAGTGGTTTTGCTGTTTCTCGGTGAATAAGGCTAAAATCTTACACATGTTCTCCTTGCAGATAACCCAAAACAAAGTAGCCACATACCTGTCTTCATCAGAATTCTAGATATAAATGACCATGCTCGGAGTTTGCCATGTATTATGAAACATTTGTTTGTGAGAATGCAAAACCTGGGCAGGTAAATTAAGTTATTATAAACATTTTTTCATTTTAAAACAGGGAATACATTGTATTAATCTACTGACATATATTTTCACGTAAACTATTATTAATCCTCTCCATCCCCTATATTCCTATACTTATCAAAAGAGTAACAGTAATTTTTAAATAACTTTAAATATGAGTTAATGGAATTTTGATATATGAAACATTTCATACTTTCACTTATAAATTGCAAGTATAATGCATGAGAGTTCATACCAGATTCATGGTTACACCGTAGAAGGGAAGAAATAATTCGCTATGGAAATTATGTTGCTACAAATTAAATTATGACAATGCTTAGGTCATAGCCTTTGGTCATTTTTGATTGCTAAGTTGAGGCATTTTATTTCAGTGTGAGACATATTTGGGGGGCGATTGTACCCGAGCATTGTTCAGTTCTTGCTCCTCGCTGTAAGTTTAGGGTCACTCCTATGGGGTTCTGGGGACCTCATGAGGTGCCAGATATTGAATTCAGGTTAGTCAGAGTGCAAGGCAAAGTGCCTTACTCAATCACTTCGGCCCAGTTATAGCTTGATTGTGATTTTTCATCTGAGTATTATAGAATGCAAAAAGTTTTGTATAAGATTTATAAATTTCTTATGAGGTAGTATTTAAAATATCCCAGAACTAAATAAAAGCAAATAGAGATCATGTACATTTTTGGCAATAAAATATGTCTTTTTATAATGATATTAACAGCACAAATCATTTCATACATTTACTTCTATCTTTAGGAAAACTAATAATGATGCTTTAATGTCTTTTTAAATATAGAAAGTAGACTTGGCATATCACTCAAAGAACCGGAGGGGGATATTTTGTATTCGTAGTCCTGTTTGACCCTTCATATCACATGGAGTCTCGATCACCATAAGGGGTGTTCCCAAACCTGTGTCTGCCTGGTATATCTGTCTCTATCTCTCTGTATAACAAATTATATATAATATATATATTTTATACATATATTTATAGTTTATATATGCAATATATAATATATTATATATTTTATATATGTATATATACATATATAAAACTTTTACATATGTATATATAATTTGTTATACAGAGATTTAGAGACATACATATATATTATATGTATATCTGTATATAGAAAAAAATTATATGCGTATATATATACATATATATATAATTTGTTATATAGAGAGATAGAGAGAGACAGACACAGAGAGAGACAGAGATGGAGAGAATAATGTTTGAAATGTATTCCACTATTAAAACAGAGAAGAGTGGGTTGAATTAGTTTCATTAAAATACTGTAGTCTTTACCCCCAGTATGACTGTCTTTATATGTGAAAACTTTATGAAAGTGATTGAAGATGCATTGTGCCTTAAATATAAAACTGGTTGAATAAGACTAGTCCTTTTGTAAGTAGTGTCAGAAGAGGTAGATGAATCTCTTTCAGTTCTCCCTCCTTTCCTCATGCACATACACCAAGAAAAAGCTCCAGGAAGATATAGGAAGGAAACAGCCTTCTGAAAGAGAACTCATACTGGAATCCACACTCTTCCCTTGCCGGCACTTTGATTCTAGATTTTCCAGATTTTCAAATTCCAGATTTGAGAAAAAATTAATATATATATAAAATATAGTTATAGGAGGTAAAAATATAATATATATCATATATGATATATATGATATATATTATATATGATATATATATCACCCAACCTCTGGTAATTTGTAATGACAGCTCAAAAAGATACAATACTCATTCCATTTGTATACATGGGTCTACAACTGGAGGAAATACAATCATTTCCTCAATTAGTTGAGGAAATACAATTAGTTCTATACCAAGAGAATAATTATGGTACTATAGTAATAATAACACCACTTATATCTGCACACTACTAGGTACTATTTTCTTTTAATTGAATTATCAATGCAGAGAACTTTACTTGTATCTATAAGTAACAGATGTTTACCAGTAACAAAAAATATGTGCCTGCATACCATATGTATATATGTATACATACCATATGTATATAAGTATACCATATGTATACCATATGTATACCATATGTATATAAGTGTACCATACATAACATATGTATATAAGTGATGATATCTCCAAATGTCAGTGATTGCCAATTTGAGGAACACTAGATTTGAAATCCAACTACAGGTAACTATATAATTATATAACATTATAGTTAAATATTGCTTTATATATAGATATTTGTGTCTATAGCTATTTTTTGGCATCATTCACATAAAAGTTATAGTGTCATGTGAACTACTCCAAAACATTTATATTGAATATGTTTTAATAGATATTAGTTATATTTAAAGTTTTTCTTCTCAATGGTTACTGCTCCTTGATGCCGTAATAAAGCAGACAACTGAAATTACAAAAAAGTCCTTCTCCTGTCTCCACTGCATACCTGGAGGCAGGAATCCAAAAATCAGGGAGTGAATCAGGTCATGCTGTCCTCGAAGTTTGCAAATATAGCCCTTCCTTGGCTTTTCTATTCCATGGGGTTGCTTGCAATTCTTGTTATTCCTTTGTTGGTGGAAATGAATGACTCTCCAATAACTGTACCTAGTCTCTATTGATATTCTTCCTATTTTTATGCAAACTTTTCCCTTTTTGGGAGGGAAGTAGTTGCTTGGGACATGCTGGGGAAGAATTTACCCCCAGCAGTGCTCCTGGTTCACCACTAACCATGTCATCATTGGTCACTCCTAGTACTTGGAAGACCAAAGCATGCCAGAGACTGATCATCTTGCAGAGTGTGTACTCCCACGCTTTGAGCCAACTCTGAAGGCCCCAAATTTCCCTTTTCTTATTTAAGTTATTAAATTAGGAATCACCTATATCCAGAATGACCTCATAGTAATTTTATTATATCCACTGAGTGTCTATCTAGAAATAAATCATGTTCATGTACTGGGTATTTGAAATGTGAGCATATTGAGTGGAACTGCAGAAATCTAATTTTATTAACTATGGTGAGTTATTGATATATTAAAACTTCATATTTCAAAATACATAATTAATACCAGCTATCATTATGTTAGCATATATTATTACTGTTAAACTTTTGTTAGTGAAACCCAATTATGAACTTTTCTGTAACTGTATATCTCACGATGACTCAACAAAAGAAAGGTAAATTTAAAAAATTGGCAGTGTTCCTATACCTGGTACAAAACACTTTTAATCATTCTAAATCATAAACTTAAAAATAAAATCTAATTGTACAATATGATTTTGTAATAGTTATATAAGTATTTCAAGAAGTCAGTCTTAAAATCAAAGGTTTGCTATTATTTATGATTATTACTAAAAACATTGTTATTGCTATTCCAGAATAAAAACTTAAGCAGTAATATTTGATTATACAGTGATTTTTAAAGCCATGTTCCAACCTTCTAAGGAGAAAATCATCATATTAGTGTTAGTGATTGTGCACTTTAGAAGCATTGTTTAAACCATTATTTTATTACAGTCCTGTCTATTAAAATTTAGTTAATGTCATTTAAAGAGGAAAAAACATTAACAACTGAGTGTGAAGGTGACTGTAGTTACAGGAGGTAAACAATAGCCAAACTAAGCATACTTTATAATCCTATGCCATCCCAGTAGTTATTTCTTATGGAATGATGATCCATTATATCTAGAAAAGGAAGGTAAATAAAAAGCATGAGTAATGAAATGAGTGGGATTTCAAATCATGCACAAGTTAGAGCCAGCACTAGAAAACGGACTCCCACGGCGTAGACTGCACTTTCTCCATCTAAGGTCACAACTGAATTTCTCTGCCCAACCCATGATGTGTTGCTTCATCTTCACACTGTCATAACTAAAACTTAAAATGAGCACAGCTAAGAAATGCTTTAATTTCCCTGTCTCAGTACTGATTTTACACACTGTAGAAGCAGATAGTTGCAAACTCTAAAATTTTCCAAATATCAGTATAAGCAAAAAAACTGATATAAATGTTTGAAAAAATATTCAGTATGATTGTAATTATAGTACAGCGCCATTAACATCTTTTTCTTTCTGAGGTGATTTGGCACCATGTTCTTTCTTCCGAAACATATCTTTTCTTAATCTATAGGCAAGCCTGGGCTAGGCATCATGTTTTTGAAACGTACATCTGTTATTCAAGCTGCCTTTGAGCTTATTCTTAACTAGCAAAGGCAACAGACTGGTAACAAATTAATAGTCAATCAGACTAATGCTTTCCAACAATGCTAAAAGATAACAGATCTTAAGGGTATACTGTAATGATCAGGAATCAGAAAAAGGTTCTTGGATCTACCCTGCAAACAAATACTTGATGTATGCTTTGAATTTTTCTAAAAGTTTTATTTAAGAAATTATGGCGAAAGTGGAAATTACCACAAATGTGTGGGAGTCAGAGGTTAGGTAAGACAGAGAAGAGAACAGTGTGCTAATTTGTCAAAAGTGCTAGTGTAGACTAGGTGGGTAGTTCTATTACCCACCTAGAACTGATCATAGAACACAGGCAAAAAGATGCACACGGTAACCTCTAAATGTGTGTATTACAATCCACAATGTGTAAGAGAAGGAAGAGAGAAATAGAGAAAGAGAGAAAGAGAACAAGGAGATAAAGAGCCTGCCATAGAGGCAGGCTAGGGGGGAGGGGAATTGGGGACATTGGTGGTGGGAAATGGGCACTGGTGGAGGGATGGGTGCTGGAACACTGTATGACTGAAACCCAAACATGAACATTTTGTAATTGTATATCTCATGGTGGTACTAAAATATTAAGCCAAAAGAAAGTATGACAGAGGAGAGGTAAAGTACTGCCCTTCCATGCGGCATTCCCCAGCCCCATGGCAACTGCACATTTGGCCCCTAGCTCCTTCTGGTGTGACCCTGAGGGTAAGCCCAAAGCACGGCTGGATGAAGCCCAAAGAAAGTCAAAATAAAGGAAGAAAATTAAATTATTGAGCGCCTCCCCATTCCTTGAGATGAAGGGGCAGTTGGGTTTGGGCTGTCAATGTGAGGGTCAGAAGATTCAGAGCTCGCACAACCCACTTGGTGCTGGGGATTTTCAGTCTCCGCCTCCAGGCAGAGTCCCAGGACTCTCCAGGCACTGGTAGTATGGAGACACATGAAACTTAGGGTCTCATTCCCAAAGAGGGGCCCGTTTATTAACACAGTCATGAATATACAGTACAGCGGGTGATAAGAAAAGAGCGTTTTTGTCATAGCGACAGTCAGTTTCTGGTTGATGCTTTGAGTTTCACTTTCTTTCCTGCACGTGTCTGTTTGGTTTCAGCTGATCCAGACCATCAGTGTCATGGACCAAGACGACCCTCCTCGAGGTCATAAGTTCTTCTTTGAACCAGTGCCAGAATTTCCCCTCAATCCGAACTTCACAATCGTAGATAACAAAGGTAGGGCCTCTTTGGCAGATGAAAAGTCGTAGTTCTTTATGCTGTGAAACTGAAAACACGCCTGGTGTTGTTATGAATCTTCCTCTCTCTCCTCCCGCCCCCAGATAACACAGCAGGCATCATGACGCGGAAAGATGGGTACAGTCGCACCAAAATGAGCACCTACCTGTTGCCCATTTTAATCTTTGACAACGACTATCCAATTCAGAGCAGCACGGGCACGCTCACCATCCGGGTGTGCGCCTGTGACCGTCAAGGCAACATGCAGTCGTGCAATGCTGAGGCCTTGGCCCTTGCAGCCCGGCCTGAGCACTGGCGCCGTAGCTATTCTGCTCTGCGTCCTCATCCTGCTTGGTAAGTGGTACTGATAGCACTCATTGAGCTACCTGAGCTCGCACTCTCTCGTTCTCTGTCTCTCTCTGTCTATCTCTCTGTCTTCTGTCTCTCTTTGACTCTTTCTCTGTGTCTCTGTCTGTCTCTGTCTCTGTCTCTGTCTCTTTCTGTCTCTCTCTGTCTCTCACTGACTCTGTCTCTGTCTCTCTCCATCTCTGTCTCTTTCTATCTCTGTCTTTCTGTCTCTCTGTCTCTCTGTTTTCTGTCTCTGTCTCTTTCTCTCTGTCTCTGTCTGTATCTCTGACTCTATCTCTTTCTGTCTTTCTGTCTCTCTCTGTCTCTGTCTTCTTTCTCTCTCTTTGTCTCTTTCTGTCTCTGTCTGTATCTCTGACTCTATCTCTTTCTGTCTTTCTGTCTCTCTCTCTGTCTCTGTCTTCTTTCTCTCTCTTTGTCTCTTTCTGTCTCTGTCTGTATCTCTGTCTCTCTGTCTCTTTCTGTCTCTGTCTTCTGTCTCTCTCTATCTCTTTGTCTCTGTCTCTGTGTCTCTGTGTCTCTGTCTCTGTCTCTGTCTCTCTCTCTCTCTCTCTCTCTCTCTCTCACACATTGCCCAATGATGGTGCACAGAAAATATTGTGTTTTTCAACCCGATTTGATGCTGGACTCCCCACCATCACCATATGGCTCCCTGAGCACCACCAGAAGTGAACAGTTGAATGCAGAACAGGATTAAGCCCTGAGCATCTCGGATTGTGGACAAAAGAAATAAAAGCCAACTCCCAAACATAAGTCTTTCTCATAGCTAGAGGCTTCGTTTAACATGAAAACAAAAGAAAATTGCTCTTCACTTTCAAGACTTGTGAGGACAGGTGTAGGTTTCTCAGCATCAAAGAAAGGTACAGGCTAGAATCTAGCGTGGTAACATTACAATTGTGCATATTAAAGAGAAGCAGGCAACATGTATAACTTATACTAGTTGGCCTTAACTATGATCACTTATATATTTCGTTTATCATATATTGAAATGAAATACTGGACTAAATTGTATAATAGTTCTCTAAAACACTTTTGCTCATTTGATGTGGGCTGAATAACCTTCAGAAAGTCGCTCGTTCTCATTTAAGTGTTTTAACAACTGTTGCACCTAACATTATGCTTCACAATTTGGAATTCTGCCAATCAAAGAATTTCTTTAAAAAAAACATTGTACCTGGGCTGGGGAGATAGTCCAGGGGTTTAGACTGGACACTTCGGAAGGCCCAGATTCAATGTCCAGCATGGCGTGGTCCCTAAACCACCCAGCATGATGAGTCCCAACACCCCCATCAAAAGCACAATAGCAGCACTGCAGTGCTTGCCTGAAGGCTAATTGGCTTCTATGCACTAAGTTGTCAAGTCAAATCACCTGTGTTCCCACAAATTTGCTAGATATTGGTGCATTACCCTACATTAAAAGGCTTTCGGGGTGGGCTTTTGTTTTGTGTTTTGGCCCTACCTAGCCCTCTGATAGTGTCTAAATAAAGTCAAGCTTGCAAGAGCAAATGTTTATTGCAGCATGTCCTATCAGGATACAATTTAATTCAATTAAGCAGTTGTTTTTCTGTTAAACACTCCCCCCAAATTGTTTCCATTAAGTGTTCATCCAAAATGCTTATGCTTAGGGCAGCAGTGTTAGCCAAACTTATGTTCCAGTGCTCATATGTGCTGGCTTCTTTTCAGAAAATCCTTTCAAGCTCTCTGGATGAAGTCCCTTTGGCCAGATATATTTGCAGGACTTCATGAGGAATTGATGAAAACGAAGAATTTCAATTTTGTCTCAGTTTACCATCTGTAAATATTTTAGGGCAACGTTTTCTGTGTGTGATTTGGAAATTGCTCATTATTATTATAACTATCAGCATTCCTTTACTCATCTGCTTCTGGTAAATTTAACTCTCTAAAATATTTAAATATCCCCCTAATATTAGACTTTGGTTCCCTTTCTAGCTAGATGTTATAAATTTCATACTGTTTCATTTGCTCAATGATTAAGCTTTCCTAATTTTAGATGAACTTTCAAATTTGCTTCTGTATTGTCATATATATATATTGATATATATACATATGTATATATACATATATATATATAAAAAGTATACATGCAGATAAGTGAAAACAAAGCATCTCAAAGTAAATTTAGATATTAACAAGTTTAATTATGTACATTTTTTCTTTTGACTCTGTATAGGTCTTTGGGGAAAAAAAGAAAACATTTCCAGGGTTTGCCATTTTTCTGTCCTAAACAAAAGAGAGAGAGAGAGAGAGAGAGAGAGAGAGAGAGAGAGAGATATTTTTCTTATTTATGCCTTCTCAATTAATTAAATTTGGATTTGGGGGTAGTTTTCACAACTTTTAGTCAAAATTGTTTTTAGTCATTATCTCAAATTGCTCTTAAATGTACTCTACAATTCAAATAATTTTATTTATCACTGGATACAATTATTGCAGTTTTCTGATGTTGAAAGGAGTTTTCTCTTTGTGAAAAAGTAACATAACTAAACTGAAAATATTTAAAACTCCCCTGTTGCTACTTAAAGAAAAAAAAAACTTTATTGTTAAGTCAACATTGCAGTGCTACATTTGAATTATATCTAGGAGAGGACTTGTCAACCTTTTGTTTCTTTATGCACTTTTGGTTTTCAGGTGAAATTTATGTTCCTATTTACAATAGTAATTCAATTATTAATTGTATATATGCAAATATATATAAAACAAAACTCCAAAGTAAAATGTAAAATGTGATTTTCATATTTATAGTGATCACTTTACTTGATCACTTGACATCCCGTTGCTCATCGATTTGCTCCAGTGGGCACCAGTAATGTTTCCTTTTGACCCTGTCATGTGCCAGTGTAGCCCAGTGGCATCTGCTTGCTTCAGAAAAACAAAGAGACATATTTATATTAGTCTAGAAAAAGATCATTTACAGTGTCGTAACTTTAAAGATATATTTTAAAAAATCTATTTTAAATCTCTTAGTGGTGACATGGACTGTTATAACTACAATAGTTTGGCCTAATATTTATTTTAAAAACATTACATTTGTGGGACCAAAGCAGTAGTGCAGGGGTGAGGGCATTTGCCTTGCAGCAGCCACGCTGGGCTTATTCCCCAGAATCCCATATGGTCCCCGAGAGTGCCACAAGGTGTACTTCCTGAATGCAGAGCCGGAAGTAGCCCAGGGAATCTCTAGGTATAGCCCCCCAACAAAGAAATAAACAAAAACAGAAGAAGTAAATGCTAAATATGTGTTTTATACTTAGAAAAATAAGGATTCAATCCATTTTATGCATTCCTCATCCTAATCTTTCTTAGTTCTCTCACATTACCTCTAGGCTCATAAACTCTTATTTGGAAAAATCAGCAGATAGTTTTGACTATGAAGAGGAAGAAAATACTTAGAATGCACTCCACATTTTATTTATTTATAAACATTGGTAAATAGCATATTACTTAAGAAACCCTTAAATAAATTGACTATGTGATGGCTATTTTATTTATTAAATGTGGAGAACTTATTAATACCTTATTAAGTACCTAACCCAAATTAGAAGAAGAAAAAAGTCTTGTACTGTATGGTTCATTAGATTGTTAAATTTTAGGTTTTTTTTAAAAATATTGCTCACCCTTTAATTGTGAGTATAATTATGGCTCATTTTTACTGAGTAGTTCTTTTTTAATAACCCCATTTCCTTTTTTTTTTTTTTTGATTTTTGGGCCACACCCAGCAATGCTCAGGGGTTACTCCTGGCTCTGCACTCAGGAATTACTTATGGCGGTGATTGAGGGACCATATGGGATGCCTGGGATTGAACCCAGGTCGGCCATGTGTAGGGCAAACACCCTACCCGCTGTGCTATCGCTCTGCGCCCCTCCCCATTTCCTTTTAAATGTCTGCAAACTCAGGATACCAAAGTCCTTGTGTAGAGGAAAAACTTGAAATTGAATCTGATTGTTTTGTTTTGTTTTTTGTGCCACATGCCCCAGCTGTCTCAAAGCTTACCGCGGACTCTGTGCTCAGGGATCAGAGGACCCTGCAGGCTCAGAGGATCATATGTGGTCTTAGGGTTGGAACCCGATGTCTCTGAGAACTCTGCCCATCGTTCTCTCTGGCCAGAACATGAGTGCATGTTATGCTTTTTATTTAATATTCTTGAAGCACTGAGGTGTATAGTGTCCAATACGTTACCATTTATGCTTAGCGCTGGAGCACCACCCGCTACCAGTTGGTCCACTTCTCTCACATTGTCATAGGGTCTGTGTCAATGTGTTTTAGACTATGAATAGTATTGAAAAGCAATTGAGGGAAACATTCTTCCATTCTTCTCTTCAAAAACCCATTTGCTTAGAAGGGGAATTGTATTTATTTCGATATGTATAAAATTATAAACTTGGCCAAATTTGCCAGATCATTGTATTTGGAAAATCATGTGACCTTTCCTTTTAAGTGCATGCAGTGCTTTGATTTTATAAATATTTGCTGTTATATATATGCAATCCTTTACATTTCAGTTTTATAGTTTAAAAATCACGAAGCATATCACATGTAGGGAAGTTTGCAGTTCACCTGCTAACATGGGTGTGTGAACACCATCAACACAGCCAACAGCAGTTCTGCCAAAAGTTTAATGGTAACTTGTGATTCCAGCAAGAATATGCAGTGATGTGGTGCGTTAGGATGAATAACAGATGACCGGCAACAAACAAATCCTTAGCAAATCAAAGATGAGCTTCAGTCAGAATGTCATATTGCTCTGCTAAAGTTAGAGCATTTGAATATGAACCTTCAATCTCTCCCTTTTTCTCCCGTCTCTTCCTTTTGCTTTCTCCTCTCTCTCTTTCTCTTTCTCTCTCTCCTCTCTCTCCTCTCTCTCTGCCTCTCTGTCTCTGTCTCTTTTGGTCTTGGTCTCCATCTCTCTGTCTCTCTTCTCTTTCCTCTCTCTCTCTGTCTCTCTATGGGTCTCTCTCTCTCTCTCTCTCTTCTCTCCTCTCTCTCGGTCTCTGTCTCTGTCTCTCTTCTCTCTCTCGCAACTCTCACTCCACTCTCTTCTCTCTCGGTTTCCTCTATCTCCCTGTCTCTCTTCTCTCTCCTCTCACACACCTCTTGCTCCCCACTCTCTCTTCTCTTTCCTCTCTCTGTCTCCTCTCTCCTTTGTTTCTCTCTCTGTGTCTGTCTCTCTTTGTCTCTCTCTCTCTCTGTCTCTCTCTCTTCTCTCTCCTCTCTCTCGCTCCTCTCTCTATCTCCTCTCATTCTCTGTTTCTGTCTCTCTGTCTCCTCTCTCCTCTATCTCGCTCCTTTCTTCTCTCTGTCTCTCTCTGTCTCTCTCCTCTCTGTGTCTCTGTCTCTCTCTGTCTCTCTCTGTCTCTGTCTCTGTCTGTCTGTGTCTGTCTGTCTGTCTGTCTGTCTCTCTTTCTCTCTCTCTTTCTCTCTCTCTCTCCCTCTCTCTCCCCCCTCCAGTTTTAGTGGTGCTGTTCGCCGCACTCAAGAGGCAGCGCAAGAAGGAGCCCCTGATCGTGTCCAAGGACGGCGTGCGCGACAACGTGGTCAGCTACAACGGGGCGGCGGCGAGGAGGACACGCAGGCCTTCGACATGGGGGCGCTGCGGCACCCCCGAGGCGCGCGACGAGGCCCAGCTGCGCCGGGACGTGCTGCCCGACGTGGCCTCGGCGCTGCGGCCGGCCTGGACGCCCGGGGGACGTCGCTGCGGCTTCCTGCAGCGGCGCCTGCGCGACACCGACGCCGACCCCGCCGCGCCGCCCTACGACTCGCTGGCCACCTACGCCTACGAGGGCGACGCCTCGCTCGCAGACTCGCTCAGCTCGCTCGAGTCGCCCGCGGCCGGCGGCAACCACGACTACGCCTACCTGGCGACTGGGGGCCGCGCTTCCAGCGACTGGCCGAGCTCTACGGGGGCGACGACAGCGACGGGGAATGAGCAGCCTGGACCCCGTGGCGCATCCTGGACCCCGTGGCGCATCCCGGGACCCCGTGGAGCATCCTGGATCCCCGTGGAGCATCCTGGGGACCCCGTGGCGCATCCTGGACCCCCGTGGCGCATCCTGGGGCGGTCCCCGTGGAGCATCCTGGGACCCCGGGAGCATCCTGGGGGCCCCCGTTGAGCATCCTGAGACCCCCGTGGAGCATCCTGAGACCCCGTGGCGCATCCTGGATCCCGTGGCGCATCCTGGGACCCCGTGGAGCATCCTTGGGGCCTCCGTGGAGCATCCTGAGACCCTTGTGGAGCATCCTGGACCCGTGGAGCATCCTGGGGGCCGGTGGAGCATCCTGGGACCCCCGTGGAGCATCCTTGGGGGCCCCGTGGAGCATCCTGGGACCCCCGTGGAGCAACCTGGACCCCGTGGCGCATTCCGGGACCCCGTGGAGCATCCTGGACCCCGTGGAGCATCCTGGACCCCCGTGGAGCATCCTGGGACCCTCCGTGGAGCATCCTGGGACCCCTGTTGTACATCCTGGGACCCTCCCTTGAGCATCCTGGGACCCTGTGTTGAGCATCTTGGGACCCCGTGGAGCATCCTGGGACCCCCCGTGGAGCATCCTAGGACCCTCCTTGTGCATCCTGGGGCCCTCCGTTGAGCATCCTAGGACCCCGTTGTGCATCCTGGAACCCTCTGTTGGGCATCCTGGGACCCTCCGTTGAGCATCTTGGGACCCCACATTGACCATCCTGGGACCCACGTTGAGCATCCTGGGACCCCTGTGGAGCATCCTGGGAATCCTGTTGAGCATCCTGGGACCCCGGTTGAGCATCCTGGGACCCCGGTTGAGCATCCTAGGACCCCACATTGACCATCCTGGGACCCCCGTTGAGCGTCCTGAGACCCCAGGTTGAATATAATAGGTCCCAGCGTTGAGCATCCTGGGAGCCCCGTGCTGCGCGCTGGGCCCTTGGTGATACTGCGCCCAGCGGCTTAGAGCGTCCTTAAAACCCTTATTGCAAACCGTACCTGGTGTTGTCCTAGTAAGGAGTTGCCTGATCAGTAAGTTTCCGTGAATGACTACGAATGAATAGAGATATTTTAAAAATAAAAGTAAATAAATCAAGGTAATACTCACCAAGCAATTAACCCTCTTCTGCCTGACAAGTCTGGGGAAGAAAGCATCTGGTCTGCCGCCCACGGAATGATGTCAAAGGCTTTCTGTGCCTTTTCCTTAGATGGGATCACTTTATACATGTTTTCTTAACGGGCTGAGGGTTCCCTTTCCTATTAAAAGCATTGTGCAGCGCTTTGTAAATTAATATGGAAGAATATAGCCCTAAAGAAATAGGAATGCCTATTACTGCCATATTTATTTAGTTGGGGGAGGGGACAAAGTCTTTGTGTTAATTCATTCATATTTTTTATAAATGTATATTTATATTTTTGTATTTTTATGAAATAAACTAGTCTTTATAAGATACATTTCGTTTGGTGTCATTTCTAAAGGCATAGCTGATCTGGTTCGTGAAAGATTATTTTGGTTCATTTTTGGACCACAGGCCTTAGTTACTCCCAGCTCTGTGCACTGGGGAGGATCAATCCTGGTGCTACCTGGCGGTGGTGTCCAGGGATTAAATTTAGCCTTCAGACATTCAAAGCATTTGTGCAGTCCACTGACCTCTTTCTTTGGCCTCTTAGATTGATTGATTTTAGGCTAGAAAAGATTTAAGATACATCTTAAAGGTAAAAACCTTCATATTTAAGTGAAATGAAGTAAAAAGGAAGATTTACTCAGGGAAAAACAGTTAAATAATTGCATACTTTAGAACTAATATGTCATGAGGCTATACTAGGGCTTTTGTATAAATTGTCGTTTTTCTGCATAGACTGTTTAAATATGGATCAGCATTTATTGGACAACAGATGCAATTCATCAATGGGACATTAAGAACATTTTTTAATAAGTATTGTGAATATTTTTGCAACTAACAGACTTTAAGATTTTTGAATAAATTTTTACTATGAAATCACCTCTGATTTTATATGATAGAAAATGCATGTCAATACTGCTTTACTAAAGGAAAAACTACATTGTGTCAGAGGAGGAGGACCTGGAAGCTATACCATATGCCTCAATCTACCAACCTTAAAATACCAAGAGCGCCATAACAACCCAAGCTACTCACAAGACATGCAAGTAAGAAATGCATTTTGTTAAGAAAGGTGTTTTGACACAAAATACAATAGTATAAAGTAGATTTTATTCTTAGTTATGAAAAAAAATGTTCATTTAGCCAGCATTTTTTGGGAAATGAATAATGTGTCTAGTTTCAGTCCTGACTTCATAATCTTGGAAAAATAGATGTTCTAAAAGTTTTTTAAAAGGAATAGAACTGAGGAGTTTTATACTTAATATTCATATAATCATAGCTATAATTTGACATATTTTAACTAAAATAAATGGCCAGTTTATAAAATAATATCTATTATTTTTCACACTCTATAAAATTTCTATAATAACATATCAGATAAGTTTTTTTTTCCTGGCAAACTAAAGACGTTATTTAATTTTTACAGAAAATTTACAAGGTGGAGTGCCTTGCATGTGGTCAACCTGGGTTTAGTATCAATGGGGTCTTTCAACCACTGCCAACTGTTATTGGGCATAGTATCTGTCTATGGTGTGACTTCAAAACCCAAACAAACACAAACAAATAAATAACATTAGTCTTTCCCTTGGGGCCGGAGAGACAGCACAGCAGGTAGGGGCGTTTGCATTGCACGCAGCCTCCCTGGGTTCTATCCCGGCATCCCATGTGGTCTCCCCAGTACCTCCGGGAATAACTCCTGAGTGCAGAGCCAGGAGAAACCCCTGAGCATCACTGGGTGTGACCCAAAAAGTAAAAAAAGTAAGCTTACGAGGCAATATTTCTATGTTCAATTTATTATTGGACAAATACTATGAAGTCAGTAATATTTCCCCATCTACTGATTTCACTGTAACTGTGGGGTTGATCAAACACGAGGGAAACTACTTTATTTAATGTTGAGAAATCTTATTTCACAAGACACAATATGGTTTAAGGTTCGGATTTCATCTCCCTAACAATCTATGTTACTTCAATACCTTCACTCCCAAACTCTGATTTAACTCCAAAGAGCTCACTGCTTTGCTACCCACCTTGAGTTCCTCTCTCCTTTCACCTCCGGGACACACAGTTGTGCGGTGTCTGGGCTTGGTTTCGTTGGTTCCATTTGATCTCTTCACTTCCCTGACTTCCCTCTATAGCATATGATAATACAGTTTCACACTTGTCTTTCTGCTTTTGCCGGTCACCAGCCTCCTCCTCTATCCCTGAACCTACCTCTAGTTCCTTCTGTGTTGCTCCAACAGCAAAGTTTCCCTCTTGCTTCTTAAGCGATGCCTCATTGGGTATATGCCACAGCTACTTTGTCCCACATTCCATCTGTGAACTGAGCTCTTGGGTGGTTCCCGGATCTTGGCTATGGAAAATATCACTGGAACAACATAGGTGTATGTTTCTCTTTGGGGATTCAAGTTTCTGTGTTCTTTGTATAGATAGGTAGTCATGGAATTGCATATGTGTATAGTTGCTTTGATCTCAATATCTAGAAAAGGCCTTAGCTCTTTTCCATAGTGAGTGACCAGTCCACACCCCAGCCAATAGCTAAAAGCTTTTCTTTATTTCCGCATTCTCACCAATACTTGTTTGAACTTTTTAATATAAGGTATTTCGTTATGATTTACATTTTTCTATTGGTAAGATTTAAGCATTAATTCATAGCAAGTTCTTCCTTTTCAAGTCAGGTTTTCAATTAGATCTGGCTTTTTTTTAATGAATAATTTAGAATAAAATCCCCAAATAATGGAAAATAATTATTTTAGATTCTGTACCTTTCTGTATAAAATCTAATCATTTCAATGCTCTTATGAGTAATGTGAATTAAGACAAGTTATATAGATTTAAGCCAAGTTTACTATCTAAAGTAAACTAATTATTCTAATCTCAACTACTACTTGATATTACTTTGATTATAAATGTTCAATAATTTTGTAATTGCAGATTGATATTTCTGATTATTTTTCAGTGTGAGAGATCTATTTAAATCATTCACTCTTTAACAAAGAACCTGAATATTACTCTTCAAGTCTCCCACATATATTTGCCAATTGTTGAATAAAATGCCCAGAATTTAAGTGTGATAATTTGGGGCCAGATGGAGTGGAAACATAGCAGGCTGTGTTCAAGACATGCTCCTGGCTGTGCTCAGAGATTACTCGTGGTGGTGTTCAGGAGACAATAAGATGAATTCAGGATCAAACCAAAATCAGCCATATCCAAAACCAGCACTTTAAACCATGTACTATATCACTGGTTCTTATATATTTTTTTTTTTATTTTGGTGAACTATTACAAATACGTAAGACAAAAATGTGCATACAAAGTGTAAGTCACTATCACTATCTTCCCGTTCATCATCTATTTGCTAGAGCGGGCACCAGTAATATCTCCATATGTCCTGTCTCATGCTAGTAGAACCCAAAGGCATCTGCTTGCTCCAGGAACATAAAGGGCCTCAAACCATTATATTAGGTCATGCGAATGACCTAATATAAATGCTACTGGTATTTGGCATATCAAATACGACACGAGCAGCTTGTGCGGGTGGCATACTCTTGTAGTCACCTCTGAATAAAGCATTTATTGATGAACTGCTTGGCCGCTAGCGGCCGCGTGAGCTGGGTTGTGATAGTCTGGTCTTCTGGGTGGAGTTGTGACGAGATGGAAGTCGGATGTGGAAAATGGCGGCCCCCGTGGAGTAGGGGGTCTTCTGGCTTGTTGTGAGGCTCTGCTGGGGTGGCTGGCTAGGGCTAGAACCCGCCATACCTCTCGGGCGCCTCATGAGCGGCTGGGCACAGGGAGAGCAAGGAGCAGCTCTGACCCATGTCTTTAAAGTATAAGTATTCAAATATATAGTAAATATATGTCTTCTACATCATTGATAGCAATCTAGACTTAAATATGTAACATTTCTAAATTCAAGTTGTACATAAGTAAAGTCACTCTGAAAAAGTATCACTGCAAAATATAGCAATACGTAATTTTACCAGTTTTAAATAGAAAAGACTGACATTGAGCTAAAATTCTGTTTAATACATCCAACAAAAATAAGGTAATGACATTTTACAAGACTTCAGTCCATTAATTCTAAATGTCAGAACCAAAGCACCAGCACATACAATGCATAAAATAAATAGCCTTCTCTTCTGTGCATTTCTGTATAAAACCTAATCATTTCATTGCTCTTAGTCTACTCTCATTGAATGAGGCAATGTGAATTAAGAAAGTCATATAAATTTAACCAAAGTTTACTATCTAAATATTTTTAAATAAATTTTAATAATGTCACTACTGTTTAAAATGAATATCACTTTATGGTAGTTCATGTAAAAAAGGAATACATATTTAAAATCAGTAATTTCATAATAGAACCAGAGAGATAGTACAGCGAGGTATTCGCCTTGCATACAGCCAATGCATATTGGATCCCTTGCACTGCATATGGTCCCAAAGACCCACTAGTAGCTATTCCTGAGTGCAGAGGATGCCCAGGTGTGACCTATAACACTAGTAAGTTCACAGTAGAAAAATTAGCAATGCAGAGAGTTTGCCATCACCTGTCTTTCATTTGAGGAGGTGAACAGAAAGATTGGTTGAATAGTGTTATCTTAGCTTATAAAAATGTTTTACCTATCCTCCCTTTATCTAACAAAGTTCTGATTCTATGAGACAACTTACGCAGATCTGCAGATACCATATCTCCTGCTATTTGTTCTCTTAAGACAAACTAAATATAACCCCATGAATAACAGTGAACAAGAAAAGGCCACCATTGTTGCAGGTGGGAGTGGCTATGCTACCAGAACAGTGTGAACTCCACCCTTGCACTACCAGTGTCAGTGTGCGAAGTTAATTCAAAAGCCAGCATGTCTCCTAGAGAAACAAAGAATCTGCACACCAAAACATCTACACTTGAAAAATATTTAGAGCAATTAAACTTTACGTTTATATGAGATAATGGCTTTTAGGGGATTCTTAAATTCAGATTCACTAGCTCAACTGCCCAACTCCAAAATAATCTTGCTTTGCATTCCCTGACCTGGTTGATGCCTGCCCCAGCACATGGGCCCCCAGTCTCCTCTAGGATTGATCCTTGAGAGTAGAGCCAGGAATAAGCCCTGAGTGCCACCAAGGGTGCCCCACCCCAATGAACAAAAAATTAAACAGTCAAAGGTGGTACTTGAACTTTGTGTGGAAAAGACTAATTTTCATTTATTTGTTTATTTTTGTGTCACACCCGGGAATGCTCTGGTTTACTACTAGCTCTGCACTCAGGAATTGCTCTTGTTAGTGCTCAGGGGGACCATCTGGGATGCCAGGGATAGAACCCAGGTAGGCTGCGTGCAATGCAAATGCCCTACCGCTGTGCTGTCTCTCCGAGCCCAAGGGAAAGACTAATTTTATTTATTTGTTTGTGTTTGCTTTGGTTTTGAGGTCACACCATAGAGAGGTACTATGCCCAATAACAGTTGGCAGTGGTTGAAAGACCCCATTGATACTAAATATCTAATCTAGATATATAACCAAGTCTTTCACAAGCAGAGTAGGAACTTTTTAACGTCTTGAGCCTTCTCCCTAACTCAAAGCTCATTTATCCCTCCCCACCTTTTTTTTTTAATTTTGGAGCTACCTGAAGGGTAGATATCTAGTTAGACTTACACTTGTGTTCCTGTTGAACTACTCTGAATTAAGAATAGTTCACAGCAACTATGTGACCCTCTTCGTAACTCAGATGTCATGATATTCAGGAAGAAAGTTTTTAATATAGGTCCCTGCCTTTTGAGGCTGCTATACCAGAAGGCATCATCAAAATATCAGAAGGAAATACAAGTCATAAACTCTTTTTTCTTGGGGGAGGTGCTTTTTGGTTACACCTGGAAGTTTTCAGGGGTTACTCCTGGCTCTGCACACAGAAATTACTCCTGGCAGTACTCAAGGAACCATATGTGTTGCCACTATTAGAATGAGAGTTGCTATATGCTAGGCAAAAGCCCTACATGCTGTGCGTGCTTGGCTCCTGTAATTGATAAACTCTTAGCACTGATGGAGGAATGGTGGTAGCAGATTTGTGTCGGTCCAAGTTCACAGGCTCTATAATATTTTCAAGAACAGAAAATCTTGAGAAGTAAAAATGCTCAAACTCAGTCTTAGACAACAGTAAACATTATTATGAAGTACAAAAGAAAGAGGGGTACATCATCAGGGAAGGATTTTAGCGTTGACTAAGTTAAATGAGGCTAGGGTCAAACCTGAGTAGGTCATACGCAAGACAAATCCCAACCCGCTCCACTGTCACCGTGATCCTTGTGTTGATACCTTTGTCAAGAGCTTCCAATTAAAATGAAATTGCAGAGGTAAGTCAGAGAAATATGATGTCTCTTTATTTGCATCAATGCGTATGTAGTCATTCAAGCTATCCTACCCACCCCAACAACTTGATTTTCAAATTATCAAAATGTATTTTCCAAGGTGCGAATAAACCTTTTCAACAGTGGGAATTTCATGCATTTTCAAGGGCAAACCTAGAAAATGTTTCTACTATACGTTACCCAAATAAATTTATATATCATATTTTCCCACCCATGTCGGTTGGGAAGGCGGGTTCTAGCCCTGGCCCGTCATCCCAATAGAGCCTCACAAGAAGCCAGGGGAACCCTGGCACCATGAGGGCCGCCATCTTCAACATTCAGATTCTACAGCTCATCAGAGCTCCACCCAAGAGAAAAGCGATCTCCTCCCATTGCATGCAGCCACTTTGTGACTGCGCTGTTTATCAGTAAATCGAGAGTATCCCTCCCACACGGCAGAGCCTGGCAAGCTACCCGTGTTGTATTTGACATGCCTAAATCAGTATCACTGTCACTGTATCACTGTCTTCCCGTTCATCGTCGATTTGCTCGAGCAGGCACCAGTAACATCTTCATATGACCTGTCTCATGCAAGTAGAGCCCAAGGGCACCTGCTTGCTCCAGGAACATAAAGAGCCTCAAACCATTCCAACAGGTCATGGAAATGAGATCTGCAATTGTTACTGGTATCTGGCATATCAAATAGGAACGGGTCGCTGGCCAGGCTCTGCCTGATAACTGATAACCATTATCAGTTATTTCCTCTAAAATCGAACCCCAGATCTAGGTAACCATCAATGAATTCACAATCACTATAAAATTGTTGCTTCTGGACCTTCTCATGTCAATGAATCATACAATGCAGGTCCTCTTGTAGCCGATTTCTTCCACTTACCACAATATTTTTAAGCTATTGTAGAGGAAGAGCAGAGAGCTATGGGGTAAGGTACTAGCCTTGCATTCACTCGCTCTGGTTTTGCTCCCCATGCAGCCCACCAAAACCCCCAGGAGTGATCCCCACAACATAAAATATGTATCATGTGTCACCTGTCTGTCTGCCTTCCCGTTGTTCATCGATTTGCTCTAGCGGGTGCCAGTAACGACTCCATTCGTTGGGAATGAGGTCCATTATTGTTACTGTTTTTTGGCATATCAAATACACCACGGTAGCTTGCCAGGCTCTGCCTTGGCACTGGGTTCATCCCAGGGGGCCCAGTCTTTTTCTATGTCCGACCATCAATCACCCAGGGCCCATGGGGCAGAGCCCTGGGGGGTATCATGTGTATCTAAACAAAATAAAGTAAATTAAAATTTTAAGCATTTCAGATTTAAAATTTTTCATTTTAAAAATAAAATTTTTTTTAAATGTCATAAATATCTCTATACTTCATTGTTTTACTTTTTGTCTAGCAATATTTCAGTACTGCTGTTGCCTCTTTGCTGGGGGTTGGGGGACATTATAAATCATGCTGCTCAGTCTCATCATTTTTTTTTCCTATGGGTCATGTTTTTTTCTTCTGAATCCTAACTGCCTAAATCAGTAGCAATTATAAACCTCATTTCCATGACCGGAAGGAATAATTGAGGCTCTTTGTGTTCCTGGAGTGAGCAGATGCCCTTGGGCCACATTAGTACATGACAGGGACATATGGAGACATTATTGGTGCCTGCTCGAGTAAATCTATGAACAATGGGAAGACAAGTAATAAAAGTGATATCAGATTTTAAATATTATAGAAACAGTATTTTGAATGGTAACATGCACAATAAAAAAAAGTGCATGTGAATTTAGAGTTTTCTAATATTTTTCTTGTTTCACCTAATGCATAGTTTCTTTTTGGTAAATGGCTTCATGCTAATAAACTGACTAATATAAAAACTAACATAACCAATATTTTAAAATGTGCAAAAGAGGTGCACTTGTTTCACTTTTAGAATTGTTTGTGCATATGACTAATGAAATCAGTTATTAAATAATCATATGATATTGTCAGATTTTCAGTTGTGTGTGATTTATTGAATTACATTAACCTAATGAAGTGATGGGACTGTCGATCTTGTGCTTCTAAATAGGAAACCAGACACAATAGAAAGGGAAAGTTGATTATACTGATTTAGCATTGGTTAATAAAATTGTAGGAACGTTATTTCTATTTCACGGTCTGTAAAATTAATTCCTTAACCTTCTAGCTATAATGAAAGATAACATTTTGCATTTTTTCATTATTAATCCACTCTTATAGTCATTATCATGAAAATATATTAAGTATTCTGAGGCTTATTCATTAAAACTTTAATGCAATAGCCATCACTTTTGCTCAGTGAATAACAAATAATATAGAAACAATGTTAAGAGATATTTAAATGTAAATCTATGTTAAATGGAAGAGTGATCTGAATTCCTAAAAAACTCTATTTAAAAATCAACTCAATAGAGGCAAACGTTGTGCTGCTAGTTTATATATGACAAATTAATTAATTAGCATGGCTTGTTTGTATTTCAGTGACTTATTTATTCTTTAAATACTATTTTCATCTTCCTTTAGGAATAAATATTCATGCCACTAGGTAATATGCAAAGCTATAAATAAAATAATATTTCAAGAAGAACAAATGTGTATTTAATAATCTTAAGCATTTATTTTTGATAAATGTCCCCTTATGTAGCAAAAACACCATTGTGAATTGGGTTTAGGGATGCAAATTTAAGATGACAAGGGAATTTTATTCATCTTTGAAGGAAAAGCTCTTTTCACAGTTTCTAATGAAGGGTCCAAAGGAAAAGCAATAAATGTAAGTGGTCAAAAATAAAAGCCCCAAAACCAAAAAAAAAAGTCACAAATCTCAGAGGGCAGTTGCATTTTAAGATATTTTTAAAAGTGGAATTCTGTTCCTAAGAAGAGAAAGTTCAATGGCATACTTCTTTAATTTATGAGGAAAAAGAAATTACCTCATTAAAATTTAATTTAAAATTAAATCCCAAATAGAATAAAATCAACCACAGAAATGAGTAAAACTGCAATCCACTGAGAACAAAGATTGATAATGCTTTGAGGAATAATATGCTCATATAAAAGTTTTCATGTGCTTTTACAGCATTTATCATTTTTTCAGACACATGTAGCTTTGCATACAAAGCCAGCAATGCAGACTGATGCAAAATGTAAAGTGGCCTTGGAGATAGCAAACAAGAACAGAATAACATATAGCTGTTTTGTGTTTTTCTCACCTACTGAAGTTAATCATATATGTGGTTATACATACGTATATAATATGCATTATACATGTATATGTTATATATATAATATATGTATATATATAATAAATTCACATATATAATTTTTTACCTTTGGACTTTCATTTGAATCTATCATATCACTCAGATAAGTACATAGTCAAATAAAATATTCAATTTCTTTATAATTAATGGAAATATGAAAATGTGTTTGAGTTTTCCGAGTACATTGGAGCCAAATACAAGTGCAACTTTGTAGACATAAGAACTAGTTTGATTTTTTTTTTATCAGTAGCATAACCAAGTATGAATATATATGTATGCTTGTGAAAAAACATGCAATTCATCCTATTCTCTGCATTATCTAATAGGTAATTTACAAGTAAGAAAACACAGCAAATGTATTAAGGCCATTTTCTCAGAGACCATACCATATTAGCTGTAGTTTTCAAAAAGAACAGAAAATGTTTGATTCTCCTGATAAAACTTTTCACATAAACTTGCAAGGTAGGACAATGCTGGATTAAGATAAAAACATTTTACACACTGATTCGTTACAATTTTACACACGGATTCTTTACAATTTACACATGGATTCATTATAATTTACACACTGATTTGTTACAATTTACACATGGATTCATTAATTTACACATGGTTTCTTTAAAATTTACAATCTATCTATCCCATGCCTTGGATTTGCACTTTCATTACAATTTTCTGTATCTGCAGCCTAATAGAAAATGCAGAAGTAGTTTTAGTCTATGCCTTCAAAAGTCTCATAGCTCTGTTTTGAACCTGAAAAATATTACTTCCTCATGTAAACAGGCCTGTAACAAAAGATTCTGAGCAAAAATGTTAATAGATTTATGCTGCTTGTCACTTACTATTAGAGTTAATACCTACATTTGCTGTTAAGTCCAGAACAAAAGGTATTGTGAAGAGAATATGACTCCTACCTAAAGTCATACCAAATTAACAACCCTTGCAATAGTGACCTGAATGAAAATTTTGTTTGGGTGTTCATATAGCTACTGTCAGAGAATTCACTGGGAAATTTTGGTATCTTCCTATATATTATGTTAGGTATCTTCCTATATATTAAGAATTGGTATCAAAATGCCAACTGTCTTTGAATAAGATATTTCACTGTCTCTAATAACCTTTTATCTGGCAGAAGACTTTATATCTACTTGTCTTATATACTTAAGTACATGTAGTTGGATGGAGCGTACAGAGAAATTTTAGGGTCCTTTAATAAGCAACAGAGAAGCATTTAATAACACATATTGTCCTGATTTTTGGTTTATTATAACAAAATCTGTCACACTTAGCATATTCTTTGTACTTATTAGAGAGTGAACAGAGTAAAGAGAACTTCTGGAAGAGAGTGAAGCAGCAGCAACAGAGAAGTTTCCTCTCCGGTCCTTAAAGAGTAGTGACACATGTAGTTAATTTGAACAATGTTTGGATTCAGTCTTCCAGTCAGTTTCTGAGAGTAGAAAAAAAAACTAATATGACACGCTTGGCTAGTAGAAAGACTGTCCATAATTTGACCTCTCTCATCTTTATGCCCTTATTTACTTCTTGAGATTTGCATTAGCTAAATTCTCTAGGAAACGGGGAGAAAAAGAAATCCAGTGATGCTGCAGGCATTTAGCATCCAGTGGTACTGAGGAGACATTGCACACCATATCAAAGACATAAGAGAAATTGACTAGGAGAAGCAATGAAACAGAGCCAACTTGTCTCTATCTTCTGAGAGCTTATTGCAGTTCCTATTTAATGTAACATAACACTCTGCACATATAAAATCAGTATTTCCTACTTGACTTTTATGTTAGACTCCATGCCGTGTTTCATGTGTATGTTGTCATTTACTGCTCTTGAAGCACTCTGATGTCAATATCATTATTATTCGTGTTCCACATTTGTGAGAAAGCATGGCTTAAAAAAACTAAGTCATTTTCCCAAGGACTTAGAGTCAAAAGGAAGAAAACTAAGGATGCAAGGAAAGGAGACTGTGGATGAGGAATGTATGGTTCATTTTCTTGTTGCTTTCAAGGACTCTCTAGCATCATTACTGATGAGCTAAGTATGAGGATTGTCCCAAAAATGTAGGGCTAAATCATGCCACTAAATTAGCTGGCAGGAATTATAACAGAGTTTCAAGAAGAAATTGAATTTCTTACAGCATGTGAAAACCTTTTTTATATTTCTTTGTATGTTTGGCTTTTTTAGTAACACCCCAGGGAAGCTCAGGAGTTTCTTCTTAGTCTGCACTCAGTAATTACTCCCTGGAGTTGCTCAGAGAACCACATAAGATGCCCAGGATTTAACCTGTTTTGGCCTTGTGCAAGGTGAATACCCAACCCACTGTACTGTCAATTTGAGTCCCAAAACCATATTTCCCTTACCAGAGATGGATCATATTTGCACAACCTCTTTATCCCACCCAAAATGCTGCACAGAGTCAGGTCATTCCTTTTTGCTCAATTTCAATCACAGTGGTCAAGTCATAAAGATCCTATCACTGGAAAATTTCCCAGACAATCCTAAAGCCCACAAGCATATTTTCACATAAGCTTAGTATCAATAGTACTTAAATTATACATACTTAAATGTTTAGTAAAAACTATTTAGTTGACTTCACAGAATCTCAAAAGACTAAAGAAATTGAGAAACTGAGGTAGAAAGACCCATATGTTTGTTTGCCTCTGGAATTTTAAAGGAAAATTTTCATCAATTATGTCTACATCTAGGGCTCTGCCCCATGGGCCCTGGATGGTTGATGGTCTGTCATAGAAAAAGACTGGGCCCCTGGGATGAACCCAGAGCCACGGCAGAGCCAGGCATCCTACCGCGGTGTATTTGACATGCCAAAAGCAGTAACAATAATCGACCTCATTCCCAACAAATGAAGACATTACTGGTGCCCATTCAAGGAAATTGATGAACAATGGGAAGTCAAGTGACAAGATAAATCAAAAGACAATTTTGAGAGAAAATGATTGAATTTTTTTTCTGAAATTAATAAGTATAGTCAAGTCTATGATCCTCATAATTTAAAAATTTCATTGCTTATTTGGAAATGCAATCATATACTATTCTAAATGTCTGAAGTAACATTTCAAATGTCTATATAGATGGTAAAAATATACACAAAAAACATATTTAAGAAAGCAACTGAGCAAATAGCCAACATGTATAGAAGCCTAAAAATGAAGACTATCAAAGTATATTATGTGACTCTTCCATAATTCAAAAATTATAGTATATTGGGGCCAGAGGAATGGCACAGCAGGTGGGTATTTATCTTGCATGCAGCCAGCCTGGCTTGATTTCTCGGCACCCCATATGCCCTGAGCACCATCAGGAGTAATTCTTGAGTGAAGAGACAAGAATAACCCCCTGAGTGTAGCCAGGTGTGACACAAAAAACATTAATAATAATAATAGTTTTTAAAAATAGTATAAATGCATATATGAGAAAGCAGTGACTCCTGGTGCCTGGGCCAGATAGCAGCTGTCCAGGAAGGAGAAGCAGCTCCTGGTACCTAGGCCCGAGGGCCAGCTCCAGAGCTGCAAGTCCTTGTGACTGAGTCCGAGGAGCTAGCACTAAGGCCGCAGGGCAACAGGTAAACAGCTCACAGGGCAACAGGACAAACAGCAGAGAAACAAAGAAATAGATTACGGACACAGTAACAGAGAAACAGAGGCAACAGGACAAAATGGTGACACAGGGAAACAGAGTTAGGGACTTGGATAAATAGAGAAACGAGGGAGAAAAGAGGCCCTGAAGAGAAAAGCCCTGAGCAGAAAGGACCTAAGAAAAGAGGCCCTGAGAAAAGAGGTCCTGGGAGAGGACCTGCAAGGTGCTGCCCTGAACAAAGACCTCCTGAAGAGAGAGGCCCTGAAGAGAGGAGCCTGCACAGATGCCCCGAGGAGAGCAGCCTGAGAACCTGCCAGAGAGAGCCCGAGTGCCCGAGACAGGGTCCTGCAGTGCGCTGTATCCAGTATTCCAGAGTGCACAGAATACTTTTGAAGCTAATGATAGAAGTTGGAGATATGCCTGCCAAACACATAGGATGGAGTTGTAACTTCTGAATGAAAAGAATATGAGTGGCTGCATTGGTGGTAGAATACAGATGCTGTCTTCAAATTTGGACCTGATGTACTTTTAAGTTATTTATTTATTGAGTTAACCTTGTATCAAAAACTACATCAGTTTTAAGTATGCGACATTGTGAATCCACATGCACTTCCCTTTGTCCCAGTTTATGAATCCCATCCCTCTCCAGCTCACTTCTCTCTGTTCTTCCATAATACTAGTTGGTCTTATGGTCCAAAATTTTCTGTTTATTTAATTTATTTATTCTTTATTTTCATCAATAAATGCTCAAGTTTTGAGGTGCCTACAAGAGTATTCCACCCCTGCGGCAGAGCCTGGCAAGCTACCCATGTCGTATTTGATATGCCAAATACCAGTAACAAGTATAGACCTCATTCCCATGACCTGATGGAATGGTTTGAGGCTCTTTATGTTCCTGGAGCTGCAGATGCTCTTGGGCTATCTTGCATGTGACAGGACGTATGGAGATGTTACTGGTGCCCGCTCGAGCTAATCGATGATCTACGGGAAGACAGTGATACAGTGATGATAAATGCATATAAATCACTCTATAAGTAGTACTAAGCGTTTACGTTAATAGCTTCATATTTTTTAAAAAATGTGTAAATATAAAAGAAAGTTGTGTTCTTCAAGCCTGAACCAATGCTTTCTTAGGAGATGTGCTCTTTTTTGATCATTTAATGAGTTTCTACTTTATTTGTCTTAGTCTTATTTTAGTAGAAAATATGAGCAAAATGGAGTTTGTATGTCTGAAGTATAGATTTTCTATTTTGTGATACTAGGGTGATTTTCAAATAAAGTGCTGAGATTAAAATAAAGGGCCTTCATAAAGTGAAAATCAACCCATTGTGACTTGGATTAAATGCCTAGGTTTTACCTCACTTTTTGTAATTTAATGAATTAGATGCCATTAACATGTTTTGAATTCTCTAAGTACATGCTCCATTTTATTAATTCCCAGCCATGTTACCTACCACACTGTGATAGCTCCAGTTGAACACATTCACTTATTTTTAGCACATAGCTCCTAGCAATGCTCTGGAATTAACAAACATATACTTGATGGTTGCCTGAACAAAAATATTTGCAGTGAATATTGCTTTATTTAAAAAGTAGAGCAGACTGAGAAAACCCTACAGCATAAAAGTCACCTAGTGTTCTGAATGATTATGCAGAGTGAAAATTGCATGAGAGACAATAACCTTTCCAAAGGCTTTGTCCACACTCAAAAAGACTTACTGAATCGTGAAAATAAAGTCAAAGCTCCCTTGCTTGTCTTTTGTCAGTGAAAGAATTAGAAAAAGGGCAATAACTGAAATAAGATCTTCAAACTCCTTTCTTAGCAACTGTGCATACAAAATCAGTGAGCCAATATCTGAGAGAACCATTGCTATTCTGAGATGTGATGGCAAAAACAAATCCTTTAAATGAGTAAGATGTTTGGAGGAGAGCACAGTTCGAAGAGGCTACCGAGTGGCACTTTGTTAAATAATATCTTCTTTTTAGGAAGAAAGACATGAGTAATTGATTATAGAGAAAATGACTTACTTGATTTTATATCTAAAGAACTCTCATTCTCTAAATCACTAGGATGAATCACCAGTTGGCATTCATTGCAGTCATATACCAGTGAGAGCAGATGGAATATAAAATCGTATGAAACATATCTTCTGAGGAAACAAGCATTTTAAAAGTTAACGAAAGACAAAACAACAAGGGTATAAAGTATATCTAATGAATGTTAAAGGAACTACGACATATGGAAAAACTATATTATTAACCTAATGAAGTAACAATGTACTACTAACAATAAAATAATATAAACATTGCTTAAGCACCTTTGGCATAATAAATTGTCTAATACTACAAATAACAGGCAAGAGGTGTACACTTTTATTAATCGTATATTACTAAGTAATATGTGGTTAACTCTTAAGGATTAGTATGTTTAGTTTTAAGTTAGACAAATTAATCCCAATATGCAAAATGTATATAGTTTATACTATATCATTGATATTAAACCAGTACTGGGAAATTTGTATTAACAAATAGTAATTTGCAATTAATATTTTTATTAAATAAATTTTTATTAACAAATAATTAATTTTTATTCAATCGCTATTAGTAATGTAACAGTATTTTTTGAATGCTCTGAAACTTGTTAATCCAACAAAACTTTCATTACTACAAGACACTTTGGGTACTGAAGTTTAATCAGAAGAAAAGGCTAATACTTTACTTGATTTCTTACCATTTCTCAAGGCATTTATTATTTTAGTGAAAGTTTGTAAGGTTGAGCACTCACTGAACCTTTACTACTGTCCTAGTCTCTGATAAATATATTCATTGACTTAATGTATCCTTGATGTACAGCTATTATTGCATGCATATTTGATATAAGTAATCGGGCAGAGATATTAAACATACTGCTTTATTTTCCATATCGATATATTTATAAAGCTTCAAACTTTCCTTTAGTCTGCCCCACATTCAGCTGACAATATAATATAATATTCTGGTCATATTTTATTAGAGGCTGTCACACTGCCAAATAGATTGTTTTAACTAGTATCAAAAATTGAATTCTTAGGAGTGGGTTAATTGTGAAGTGTAAAGATGGAAATAGTTCTGAACATGTTCGATATGATAGTTTGTAATGGGCGTATAGCATCTCAAATATCAGGTACAGTTTATCAGACAAGCTCAGAAAGAGCCAAGTCCTGACTCTGGAACACAGCCATCAGCAGACTCCAGCACTCTTTAGTACAGGGAACACAAAGCATGGAGGCTGGAGAGGTGATGAAGGAATTAAGGTGCTTCTCAAGAGATAGCGGGGAATTTTAAGGGTTTGAACTCTGGGACTGGAACGATAGTACAATGGTAGGGCATTAGCCTCGCATGTGGTCAACCTGGGTTCAATCCCCCCATGTCCCATATGGTCCACCGACCACTGCCAGTAGTAATTCCTGAGAACAAAGCCAGGATAACCCCTGAGCATCACCAGGTGTGACCCAAAAAAGCAAAAAAAAAAAACCCTTACATGTAGTCTAACCTGCTTCAACATGTATTATCCCATATGTTCTTTTGACAACCTCCAAGAACACTGCTGAAAATCACTGTATCACTGTCTTCCCATTGATGATCGATTTGCTTAAGCGGGCACCAGTAACATCTCCATATGTCCTGTCTCATGCTAGTATGGCCCAAGGGCATCTGCTTGCTCCAGGAACATAAAGAGCCTCAAACCATTATATTAGGTCATGGGAATGAGGTCTATAATTGTTATTGGTATTTGGCATATCAAATACGACATGGGTAGCTTGCCAGGCTTGCCATGCAGGTAGCATACTCTTGTAGTCACATCTAAATACATCATTTATTGATGAACTGCATGGCAGCGCAAGCCGGTCTGTGATAGGCTCATCCGCTGGGTGGAGTTCTGACAAGAGGGAAGTCCAGATGTGGAAAATGGCGGCCCTCATGGAGTGGGGGGGGATCGTCTGGCTTGTTGTGAGGCTCTGCTGGGGTGACGGGCCAGGGCCAGAACTCGCCATCCTTCCCGGGTGCCTCAAGAGTGGCTACTGCAGTGTGTACCTCTTTCCTGTATATCCCAAAGAAAAATAAATTATGATCCTTTCAAATGATTAAATTATTGTGTCTCTCACCAGAACAGACTTATTGTGTTTTGGCCAAATGTATATCTATTAGATAATCTAATTCATATTTTCTCGTGAGAAAAAATTTTAATTAGCAGAAGTAAAGAAATTATGTATTTGGGAAAATGCTTCTAACTTATTTATAGCTTCTGTCCAAATATAGAATTGGGTCAAGATAGATTTGCAAACATTTATCAAAGTTTATCCTAGGGGAACTGAAATCTTCATGTCATTCAAAGGAAAATGTACCAGAGTGGGAAAATTCTACTTGGAAATTCAACCATGGCTTCAGCATTTTGCTCCTCACAGATCCCAGGTTTATTATATATTTAAATAACAGAGCAGGAAACAATGCTGTCTTTGAATTTATCTTAGGATGTCATTTACTCCCGTGATATAGTCAGCATCACAAAAATAACACAATATTTATCCCTTTCTGAATTTGTTTGGGGGTTTCACAGAACTACAGGCATTCAGATAGATAGATAAATTCACAGCTAATGTGGACAGAGATTCAAAGTGAAAGTCTGAATATGGGTCACACTCAGGACCTCTTGAGACAAGAGTGCTTGGGGGGCCTTGGGCCATCTGATCATACTCAGGGGGCATGGACAGGGTTTCAAACCAAACATAAGGCATGTACCTTAACCTTATTCTGTCTCTCCAGTCATTTATTTCTGATTTGAATCAAAACTAAGAGCATTTACTAAATTTGCCATGCAAAGAAAAAGACAAATGTTGCTTCCAAACTAGCGGTGCTTTTAGTAGCTATTGTCACCAGATTTAAGGATCTGAAATATTAATATCATTGAGACTTGCTTGCCTCTACTTCTAAATACTGAAGTGTGATTAGAAACAGAGGTAAAGGAAAGAAAGTAGTGGCGAATAGAAATATCCCAACACAGGGTTTCTTCGTTGCTTTCAGAACTATAGAAACATTTGCCTGAGTCCCTTGCTTACATAAAAGCTAAAATTATACTCTATATCTCGACATCGGAGGGTAGTTAGTACACCATATAATTTATTCTTTTTATGTATACACATCAAAATTTCATTCACACAAAATTGTCTATCCATTAGAATATATTATACACATGACCATTTTTTCAGTCATTTCAAGACATGTTTACCACCACCACCAGATAGAAGACTCTAGTCCTCACAACTCTCTCCCTAATCTTCCCTTCCCTTCCAGCCTTAGATAAATGCTAACCATTATTTTTTACTTCCATGAATGTGGTTATTCTACACATTCTATATAAATGTAAACATGCATTGGCTTTTTAAACTGTTATTTCATGTAACATGATGTTTTCAAAATTTAGCTATGCATACTTTCACTTTGCTTTCATTTACAAACACGTTTCATATATAAAAATGTGCCTTCATTTATTTCTGTTGTTTCATATCAGTTCGTATAAATAATGGTGCCTATTCATATAAAATAATTTTAGGTTCATATGATTTTCTAAGTTTTAGTATCTAACTGAGATAATTTGGACTATGTTGTAGAGGTAGACACCCCACACCTGCAAAGCATGTTCCTTTTACTGAAGGACCAGATCTCATGGATGTTAGAGAAAGTAAACTAGCCCCAGGTGCAGTCCTGCTTAGTATCAGTGAATACTTTGCTAATCACCAAAGACAACCATCAGGCAAAGTCCAATTTAGTTACTCCTCATCTACTTGGGATTTCCATCGGGGAACTCTTTTTAGTTGCAGAAGAAATCTGTTGGATACCTCTGATGCACAATTACACATTCTTCGCACTTGACAGAAGAGACAGAGGAAGAAAAGAATAAGGCCCCTTTGGATAAGGATTGGAAGTGATTTCTATTAAGTCCTTTCGCATCATGTGGGCCATTCATGTTGCAGTAGGCTCTTGGGGCAAAGCGCAAAACAAATTTCGCCACTTCCCATTTTTCAAAACATCAACTGAGTTCATTGAATGGAGATAGATGCAAGCCGACTTCTCTGTGAAGACATTCGGTGCTAAGTGATTCCTTCCGAGCGTCATGGAAGTACTGCATATTCCATTCATGGGGGCTAGACGGTCTTTCTCTAAAAAGGTTCAACCCTGCTACCTGGAATTGGGCTTCCATCCCTTTTTCCATAATTTTATGTTCAGCTTCAGATTCTTATGATGCCTTTTTAGGGTGGCACAATCGAGGGAATCATTGATCTGAAGATAGGAGAGCTGGGGTAATGGCTTCACTGTGGGTTACCAACCCTGCTGATGCAGGAATTAGAGAGAATTACAACAGCCAGGAATTACGGCCTTTCAATTAGAAGTCTTGTAAGTTGTCATCTTTCCTGGTGAAGTAAGAATCTGCAACTGTTAAATGACTAAATGATTATCGGCCCCCTCTTTTTTTCGCTTTCTGGTTGATACTGGCTGTGGTCATGGCATACTCCCAGCTCCGTGCTCTGGAGTCACTGCTGGTGGACTTAGGATAGCCGTGCGGTGCCGGGATGAAACCTAGGTGTGCTCGCATACAAGGCAACTACACTACTGCTGCCTCCCCAGGTCGCTGGCCCTTTGGAAGGTTGGAAATGTCCACCCAAATTACCTTTTCTATCCTTGTGAAACAAAATGCAAAAATAGTTGGTCACATGCACAGGGATTTGAAAGCTAATCTATATATATTCTTGGGTATAAAGATAAATGACTTGAATAGATTAGTAAGCAGATTAATAGCTACTTTATGAAACAAATTTGCTACTTAGTACCCTAAATTTCAATGATCTCTCTCACTCTGCTCCTTGGTCCAATGAAGTCTTTCCTCTGGACCTGACCTACCAAAAAACGGCATTTTTTTCGGTAAGAAATATTTTTATTGCAGTATGGAGCACTGCACAAAATCATATAGCAGTATTTTTTTTTTACCTGGGGCTTCGTTTGTGGTCTTTGAGGACTTTTAAGCTCAAGCTGGGGCAACACGTGACAGTTTGCATTTAGGACTTAGCAACAACAATCCTATGGAAGAGCAAAATCTTCAAAAGGAAAAATTAAGCAAAATTTCTGAGGTCAAATCATATGAAATAATATTTTATAAAAGCACTTATGAGAATGTGAATGAGATTCTGCTTGATAGTTGTTTCTTGTCTCTTCACTATTAGAAGAAATGTATTTGAAGTGGGGTTTGAAGAAAATGAAGAGGTTTTTAAATTCTTTTCTCTAGAGTTTCTCCAAGTATATTGCATGCCGTATCCACAGTTTAAGATATACTTTGAATAAAATATTGTATGTCCAACTGTTGAAAACTAAACCTGTCTGTTCAATAAAGAATCTCTGGCTGGAAAGATCATACAGCAGTTGAAGTTCATTTCTTGCATACAGCCATCTCTTGCTCAATCTTTGGCACCATATATGATGCCCTGAGCACTGCTAGGATTAATCCCTGAGCACAACGCTTGGAGTAAGTGCTAAACAACCAGAGTGCGGTCCAAATGGAAAAATATCACAACACAAAAAGAATCTCACAAGTCTTTAAAGTATGGAATTTGATTTTTCATTTTATCTCCCATGTTAGATCCAATGATTCATCAAATATATTTAAAACATTAACCTTGGTCTGTATCTACATAAATCTAAGTGTACACAGAAGCTACTTAAGGGAACAGTCTTTTAAATATCTTTTTATTTAGTATTAGTAAATATGACATTCTATAAAATTCTTAATGCATTTAATTCTTTAGACATATAGCCATCAAACACAAAATTTTAAAAATCCTCAAATAATCAAATTTATATATAAATACACTAGTTGCCAATTAACTTTCAATTTTCCTATAAAACATAACAGCAACAAGAAACAATACGTTGAGGTCACAGTAAGGGCAAGATTGTTTTCTATCACATAAGTGATATATGCTTACCTCTGAACACCAAAAGCCATAGTCATATTTTTTCTAGATCTGATAGGAACAAACTCACACTTTTCCCATATGGTGAGTTTATCAGAGGTCTACAGTGAAATTATTGGCCCATTACATTTCAGAGTAAAAAGAATGGGGCCAAGGGTAGAACCCCTTGAGGTTCACAGGATTTTATGGCCATATATTGAAGTACAGGTTCCTATTTAAAAAGACAAAGGAGTATGACACCAACTGAAAGGGAAAAAAAGATCCCCCAAAGATTTGAAGTCACTGAATCAACCAATTCTGAAATATAATCTTCAATCTAAGAAAATAATTACCTTTGGATTTAAGACTGTTACTACCTTACATAATGCTTAAGACAAATGTCTTCCAAAATAGATGGCAAGAATTTTTAATATTGCTATGGATGTTGTAATATGAAATGCAAATTATTACTTCTGCATTTTTAAAACTATGTGACAAAAATACTTACATTGCTCAATTTACTGTGTTCCAAGCACCAAATCAAGTTCAGAGCAAATATTCACACTTTTTTTTCTGATGCCACCGGTAGAATCAAAAAATACCAATTTAAAGATGGTAACTTAAATTTTATAGCTCTAATGAGAGGAAAAATGCATATCAATACGACTAATCAATTCTATGGCTTTAAAAAATACCCACAACCACAAGCAACTGGTTTATTCATAACCACGGTATTTCCCCATAATAATATGAAAATGATAAGAAAATGATAACTTTTAAGGGACTCAATCTAATGTTATTGACACGTACTCATATTAAGAAACACAAGATGTTGCATGATTTACTTAATATGGCATGTGGAATAGATCACTTGTATCGCTTGTCTTCCCGTTGTTCATGGATTTGCTAGAGTGGGCACAAGTAATATCTTCAATTCATTGGGAATGAGGTCCATTATCGTTATGCCATAAACATATCAAATACACCACAGGTAGCTTGCCCAGCTCTGCCATACTCTGGGTTCATCCTAGGGGACCCAGTCTTTTTCTATGTCAGACCATCCACCCTCCAGGGCCCATGGGACAGAGCCCTGGGCGTAGACAAGCCTGTCTCTTGTCTGCCACCTGCTGATGCAGCCGGGTAGCAGCCACACCTGCAGCACCTCGAGGGGCAGAAGTGGAATAGATAAAACTTTGTAATTAAATGTGCCTTTATATGTACATTTATTAAAAATCACTTTAGATTTTACAAAATATCTGTGTACTTTTCTTTGTTTCAGGAACACACACAGCAGTGCTTAGGGCTTACTCCAGGATATGCTCCCAGTTATGCTCAAGGATGTCTCATAACAAGACTTAGAGGACCAGACATGGTGTCAAATTCTGGTCAGTAGCACACATGGCCAGTGCCCTACCTCATGTACTATCACTCAATCCAGATTTTATCACTGTATCACTGTCTTCCATTCATCATCGATTGGCTCTTGTGGGCACCATTGACATCTCATTATGTCCTGTCTCTCATGCAAGTAGAGCCCAAGGGCACCTGCTTGCTCCAAAACATAAAGAACCTCAAACCATTCCATCAGGTCATGGGAATGAGGTCTATAATTGTTACTGGTATTTGGCATATCAAATACGACACGGGTACCTTGCCAGGCTCTGCTGTGTGGGTAGCATACTCTTGTAGTCACCAAAATCCAGCATTTATTGATGAACTGTGCATTTATTGTGGCCGCGCTAGCCGGGTTGTGATAGGCTGGTCTGCTGGGTGGAGTTCTCACGTGGGGGAAGTCTGGATGTGGAAAATGGAGGCCCTCATGGAGTGGGGAGTCGTCTGGCTTATTGTGAGGCTCTGCTGGGGTGGCGGGCCAGGGCTAGAACCTGCATCCCTCCCGGGCACCTTATGAGCGGTTGGGCACAGGGAGTACAAATAGCAGTTCTGCCCCATGTCTGTGAGTCTCTGGATCAGCATACCTGGGCCTGATTAAAAGAGACTGCTGCAGGTTGGATCTCAATGAGCCGGGCTGTGATAGGCTGGTCTGCTGGGTGGAGTCTGACTAGGGGGGAAGTCCGGATGTGGAAAATGGAGGCCCTCATGGAGTGGGGCTGGTCATCTGTCTTGTTGTGAGGCTCTGCTGGGGTGGCGGGCCAGGGATAGAACCTGCCATCCCTCCTGGGCGCCTCATGAGCAGCTGGGCACAGGGAGAGCCAGTAGCAGCTCTGCTCCATGTCTGTGAGTCTCTGGATCATCATACTTGGGCCAATAGCACACATGCCCAGTGCCCTACCTTATGTACTATCACTCAATCCAGATTTTATACACTTAGCAAATCGATGATCATTGGGAAGTCAAGTGATCATACATTTTATCATGATTCATATAAATTTAACATAAACTAAAATGTCATCTCTCATAGCAATATACAAAAAAAGTAAATTCAACCAATTTTATGGGTGAGTTCATTCACTAAGCAGTTAGGAAAATTTAAGAATTATTTTTTCCATTGTGATTTAGCATTATTAAAATAGTCTATTGTTCCTCTAATGACATTTGGGACTTTCCGTGTGCTTTGAAAGAACTATCTGGGATTTATTTCTCTGAAATGATTCAATATATAGAGATTTGTAATCACACTCACTAGGGAAGTTCATAGGTCTTCTCAATTATTTGTTCATTCTTTATTTTCATGCTTTTTATTTTGATCTTTAAAGATTTTTCTTCTGACACTGTTTCTCTTTTCTTGTCTTTACATCTAAATTCTTAAACTGCTTATATTCATACAAAGTATCTATTCCATTATGCAGATGTATCCCTTCATAAGTTTACATTTTTAGGACACATGACCCTTTTACACATAGCAATGTCATATAATGTCATGTCGAACCACTAATGATAGTGGCCTTTTGAAAGAAGCGTCACACCTGCAGCACCTCAAGGGGCAGAAGTGGAATAGATGAAACTTTGCAATTAAAAAAATAAAAAAGTGTTGACTTTTTTTTTAGGAATCAAGTTTGCCCTCCTATGAATTCAAATTCTAATTATCCTATCCTAAAGTATCTTAGGCGTAGTTCTGGAGAGGTATCAAACAATGCAGTAGAATTAAAGGAAAGTACAAATGGAATTAAAATACCTTTTTCAAACTTGCGTCCCACCACAAATAGATGTAAGGATCTACTATGCTCTTAGATCTACAGTAGCAGACCCTCTTTCTTTCTCTCTCTCTCTCTCTCTCTCTCTCTCTCTCTATCTATCTATCTATCTATCTATCTATTTATCTATCCACCTATCTATCTATCTATCTTCAATACTGTCCTCTCTGGGTTTTATTTAATTGACTTCAATTGTTTAATTTTTCTCTGCTTTGTTTTGGGTCAAACACACAGCAATGCTCAATGCTGATTCCTGGCTCTGTACGTAGGGAGACAGAGCCACGGCATGTGTGGTGGCAGGATGTGTGTAAAGAAAGCACACACTACATGCTGTGTTAGCACTCCATCCCTTTCTCTAATTTCTAAATAAATGTCTCAAAAACATGAAATAAAGCATTCTAACAAAAGGCTTATAGATCATACTGATTTTTGATGATAAAATTAAAGACAGAGTTCTATTATTTTTTTAAAATTGTGTTTCTTAAAATCTGGAAGACTAAACTATGACAACAAAAGTCATTTTAAAACTACTTGGAGGCCTTTTATTTAGGGAGGAGTAATGGGCTGTGGGCTCCACAGTGATATTCAGGGCCTACTCCATGCTGTGAATTCAGAAATCACTGTTGGGGACAGCATGTGGTAGTGGATGTTGAAAATGGTGGCCCTCATAGGTGGGGGGTTCCTCTGACTTCTTGTGAGGCTCTGCTGGGATGGCAAGCCAGGGCTAGAACCCGCCTTCCCTCCTGGGCGCCTCATGATCAGCTGAGCACAGGGAGAGCCAGGACCAGCTCTACCCTATGTCCACACCTTGTCAGAGCTCTACCCAGCAGAAGAGCTGATCACAGTCCTGATCGTCAGAGTCCCGCCGTTGGACCATTTATTTCAAGCCCAGGTATGCCTGATCCAGAGACTCAGACACATGGGGTACAGCTGCTATGGGCTCTCCCTGTGCCCAGATGATCATGAAGCACCCAGGAGGGAAGGCAGGTTATAGCCCTGGCCCACCATCTCAGCAGAGCCTCACAAGAAGCCAGAGGAACCCCTGCACCATGAGGGCTGCTATGTTCAACCTTTGGACTCCACAGCTCACTAGAGCTCCACCCAGCAGAAAAGCTAATCTTTCTCTGGTTCATCAATAATTACACGAGATGAGAGGCTTCTACAAGAGTATCCCATCTGTGCGGCAGAGCCTGGCAAGCTACTCATGTCGTATTGATATGCCAAGAACCAGTAACAATTATAGACCTCATTTCATGACCTGAAGGAACAGTTTGAGAATCTTCATGTTCCAGCAGTGTAGCCTTTGGGCTACACTAGCATGCAACAGGACGTGTAGAGATGTACTGGTGCCCACTAGAACAAATCAATGACCAACAGGAAGACAAGTGACAAGTGATGTGGTAGTGGACATAATATTATGGTGGATCCCATGCAAGTTGGACTTCTTCCTAACTGTAAAGATATTGGGCCCTTAGAATCCTTTTATATACAAAAAAAAAATATAGAATCTTTAATTCATTATTTTTTCTGATGGTCATTTAAGTAAATATTTAATTCACAAAATGCTTAACTCTGTTATACCCAAAATACTGTGTGAAATGTCTCTGCTCAAAGTACTTCGAATACTATGTTCTCTAATAAAAGAACATATTTTTCTATATATAAATTATGTTACTGTTGTTTACCCTATTCAATGATATCTTGTCTTCCTTATCTATTTTCCATTACCGTCATGGAATGAAATGCCCATCGTATGACAGACACTCACAATTATTCATTTAGAAGAGGAAGCAAAATGGAATTAGACCTGAAATAAAGACCTAGAAGTTTATTCAGATTTCCCTTTCATCTGTTTATTTATTTAATCACCTAGGCGTTTTTTAATTTAGAAAATAATATGCATCTAACATATACCGCACCTATTTTGCATTATTAAGTAGGCCATAGTGGATAAATAGATGAAAATAAATATATAAGCAGGATGTAATGTAAAGTGATGATTTCATGCCATGAAGAAAAAATTGAGCTGTATAAGTCATAAACTATTATTTAGAGTGTATTGCTACCTTATATGTGCATATGAGGTGTTGGTGCCTTACATAATAATATTTGAAGAGACATTAAAAAAAGGGAAACCATGCTTGAAAATCATAGAGCAGTAGTTTCCAGGCAGAGTGAAACATAACTCCAAAGATATAAAATAGGACTTTGACGGGTGCAACTCAACGCAAGTGTGAACAATGAAAGGAGATAAAGTTATACGCATAACTACAGCTCAAGCCGTGTACATCCGGAAAACCTATCAAATGAGGTTTAGATTATAATCCATAATTAGCTTTGGGGAACTTAAATAATATAATGTGAGGCGTTTTAAAGGATCATATTTAGTTTCATTAAAAAGAAATCTTTAGTGGCAGTAAGTGATCAAACAAGTGTAAATTTCAGTGGACCTGCCAATAAGGCGACTGACATATGCAGTGTTAAGTATGATGAAGCTTCACTATCATTTCCGAGGTTCTTCGCCTTTTTCACTGTGATTAGAACTATTGCAGAAAGTGAAGGCTTGATAAGAGACTAAAGAGACTTCCATTTCTTACAAATTAAAGTTGAAGTGCCTCATTGTCATCTCAGGCCAAGTAAGGATATTTTGGACTGTAGGAGTAAGATTGGGACTGGCAATGCTAATTTACAGCTCGTCAATATGTAGGAGATTTAAGAGCCAATAGAGTAGGTGAACTGCCCAGCCAAAGTCAGTTGTGTCAAATGCTTCCGATAGATGAGAAAGATGGCGTTTGGAGAGTTCCGTTGGTCTATATAGCCCATCAACAACGCTGTTAATCGTGGTGCGCAGTGAAGGGTATTTAAGAATCATTGAGATACTTACAAAGAAATGAATAAATAATTTTACATGCTTTAAATGATTTCCTATATATAAAAATTTTGTGTTTCTAGTCATTTGAAGAGGGATCAGAGTTAATGGGAAGTTTTTGGGGTTTGTTTTTTGACAAAAAAAAAATTCAACAAAAGAGAAGCTGCTGGTAGAGAAAGTAGGACATTTTTTGAAGTGATGTTAAAGAAGGTCGGACTAAAAATGCACAAATGTCTAATGTTGTCTTAGAAAGGAGCCTGGAGAATAGTGTATCCATCATGATAGGATGAAAGATAAATTGCAGATTAGGGTTTTAATAAATTTGGTGGTGAATACATGTAATAGGAATTTTCTTCCCAATGCCTTCATCACCTCTAGGTGAAAAGGTTACGCCTGTCAGGCAGGAAAAATAAATCTTGAATTATTTAGAAGATGTGATATAGAATACAAAGAATATGCATCTTTGCCACTAACTGTACTTAAGTTTGATTCCATCTGAAAAAATATACTTACTCCACCTCACCCTTTTAAGATTTTCAGACTCTTACCAAGGCTCTAACCAACATTGAGTCAGCACTTGACCTTGAATCCTGTTCACCTTCTGGAACACTCCTTGACACTTTAGAATTACAGTTGTATCACTATGTATACCACAAGTACTTGGAAGCAAGAGCTCTTGTCAGTTCAGGGTATACACAGTGCTTTTCACAGGATATTCTATTATTGGATGCTTTATTGAAGGTAGAAAAGAATCTGTTATGCAAGGAAGTTAAGAGGTATTATTTGAAGCCTTTCTCTTAAGTTTTGCATAACAGATAATTCCCACAGAGAGATGAAAGGAAACAGTACTCTAGATCACACTATGGCCTGAGCAACAGCACATGCATTAACATGATTCCCTTGCATGGAGCTTGCCCAGTTTCATTCTCAGCACCACAAATTGTCCCCTCAGGCCCTTCAGGAGTGATCCCTGACCATCACTGGTTTGGGCTTCCAAAACAAGCAAGTCAAATCACACTGTATGTGCAATTCCATATAGAGAAGATTAAAAACATCTAAGTTTCTAACAGCATACTTGGAACTATTAGTGTGACAAGTACTGCTTCATTGAAACAGCAACTGATAAACCAATGTCCTTGTCTGGTATGTATACTGAAATCTCTACAACTCTTAGGGCACTTTATACTAACACCACTTTTTTTCCCAAATGGATTTAAGTTTTATTTAAAACTTTATTACGTCCTAAAAGAGTAATTTAAAGATCAACACTAATTCCAAATAAAGGAGGCATTATTCACATGCTACCTTCATATTTGAAAGTAAATGTGATTATATTAAATTGACTGGGATCAACACAATAATAATAACTGTTCCATATTGTGCAGCAAAATTGCTTTTAAAATGCTTTTAGCCAAAACTTCCCCAGCAAAACTTTTCCCTATATATATTTTTTTTCCTAGTCCAACCCCATGTGCATACATGAATAGCTAAATGAGTAAATCAAAGGCAGGTGAAGCTTAATAAAGACAAAAGGAAGTCAATATCTTTCTTCCTCAAAAGGGACTAGATATCAAAGACTGCAAAGGGTGTAATGTTGTGTTTGGGGGGGTTACAGAACTTGGTCAAATCAATTGCCATTTAATAAGACATCTCCTACCTATCCAATATCGATGATTGGAAAATAATTCACCCATATACATACATATATACACACATATATACATAAATCTAAATAAATATATATTATACAGGTTCTTTATATATGTGTGTACATCACTATATCACTTGTATTCTCATTGTTCATCAATTTGCTCGATCAGGCGCCAGTAATGTCTCCATTCATTGGGAATGAGGTCCATTACTGTTACTGTTTTTGGCATATCAAATACACCACGGGTAGCTTTCCAGACTCTGCTGTGGCTCTAGGTTCATCCCAGGGGGCCCAGTTTTTTTTCTATGTCAGACCATCAACCATCAACCATATAGGGCACAAGGGGCAGAGCCCTTGGTATAGACAAGCCTGTCTCCTGTCTGCCACCTGCCAACATAGCCGGGCACCGCAGCCACACATGCAACACCTTGAGGGGCAGAGAGTATGTGTGTACATATATGGTATATACAATAGATATTTTATATGTCACTAGTATCACTTGTCTTCAGTTGTTCATCGATTTGCTTGAGCAGGCAACAGAAACATCTCATACGTCCCTGTTGCATGCTAGTGTAGCCCAAGACACACACACACATTTCAATTTTATATAGACCTACTTTAAATGAGGAGCAGGATGTACCCCACTGCCCCCTCACTCAACTCCAGATCATTTCAGCACAGCCAAGAGTGTTGTCATCCGCCATAGAAAACGTTGATCTAACTCACTATCACATTGATGTATTTTTCCCAAATCACTGTCTCCAAGCACCTAGTTCTTTACACATGCAAGACCATCTCCTGTTCCAAGCTCTTGAGATTGCTGTCCCAGATTTCAACCATCAGCTCTTAATTTACGTTGGCTTCTTTCAGAAATTTCATTTGTTTCATATTCAGACATTTTCTATAATATTAAAAGATTATGTGTGCTTTTATATCCTTAGCATTAACATTCAAAACAAAGCCAGGAACACTATCACTCCTAAGCTCCTTTAGCAGAATAAACACTGTCTGACTCAAACACTGTTCTCTAGTCTTGCCACAGAGTATATATACATCTTTATTCTCTCTGGATACTAGACGTCCCATCCTTCCACCAGTCTGCAAAAGTGACATGCTTCTGTTCAAAGACACTTTTAGCTGTCTTGCTTTCCTGAGATATTGTTTACTCTGATTCTTTACATATTCTTGCACTTTGTAAAATTGTACTCTTTCAATTTTAATGTAGAAGTCACATTTCAGAAGAGTTTTCTCTGATCTGTTTGAAATGATCAACTTCTTCCTTTCCACCATATCAATGTTACAATGTGCACAGTTGATCAGTGCTGGCATCTTACATGTACAGCCTTCCTCCTGTGTTGGTAAGTTAAGAGCTCCTATGCGATCCTGCTAACCTGAAATGGCATAAAGAAATTTTCCCCATTAATTTATATGAAAAATTTTGCAATTTTCAAATCTCCTTTCTGTCTACCGCACCAAAACAGAATATGACATCTATAACACTGAAATAACACTCAAAGGTCAGTTGTAACATCATGCACAATTAACACATTTTAAGTGACTCTGTAACTATCTTTAAAATAGTTATTGCAAAACCAGTGTTGAGGCTTGTTTTCATTTTTGTCTTTCTGTCCCAACGAGAATGTTCTCTTGGATTCAATTTTTTTAAATAGGTAATTAGGTAAGTATTTCATAAATGTGAAATCGCATAACTCAGCTTTTTCAATCAAGAATATTTGCATTTGTATACTTTTACCTATATTTATCTATCCTATTATATAAAGACTCTTTAATAAGATTAGGTTAAGGACCATCTTCCATATTTTGTTCATAAGAATTGCAGTAATGTTCACTCAGAACTAAGCACAGAAATCTCCTCACTAATAATTTTTTGAGAGAACAATGGCATATACTCACACACTGAGGTAAAAAACAAGTTTCATAGACTATATAACAATTTGCTTAATACATTAAAGATTTACTGAGAGTCATTATAGACTTACAGGAAGCATTTTAGTTTTAAACCAAAGCATGTATTCTTCAATTTTAGAAGCACAGTTCTGGAAGCAATTTTGGAGTCAAAAATTGTTCAAAATTGTACAATCTGAAAAAAAAGAATTCTTGGAACTTTTGTTTGTTATACAGTTGACAGTTGCTCATATAAAAATTTGGATGCTTTGCAAAAAAATCATAAATGTATGAATGAAAATCAGGTAACGAAACACATTTATGTGGAGGATATATTCACTTAAACATTTCTGCTTTAAATATTTTCTGACTGCTTGATTACTAGATTTTTTTTTCAATTGTATCACTTGTCTTCCCATTGTTCATCGATTTGCTCTAGTGGGCACCAGTAACATCTCCATATGTCCTGTCATGTGTTGGTGTAGCTCAAGGGCATCTGTTTGCTGAAGGAACACAAAGAGCTTCAGACCATTCCTTTCGATCATGGGAATGAGGTCCATAATTATTACTGGTTTTTGGCATATCAAACACGACATGGGTAGCTTGCCAGGTTCTGCTGTTCAGATGGTATACTCTCAGTAGTAGGCTTTCATCTAGTTTTTTTTTATGTTCCTAAAATCTAATTTAAAGTAGAAGCTCATAATTGACACAATGACTTTCTTACCTATTATTTTCCACCTTGTTTTAAATGGAATAAAATGCCTAGTATAGTAATGCACCACCTATACTAAGTATTGGATTATATTGACTAGAAGTTTACTTTTATTTTATTTTGTGTTTTTTCTTTGGGGGCCCTTCCAGCAATACTCAGAGGTTACTCCTGACTGTTCTCAGGAGACCACTGGGATTTCAGGAACCAAAGCTGGAAAAGTAACATGCAAGGCAATATTCTCTCCACTCTACTATGATTCTGGCCCCATTGCCTACAATTTTAAATCTAAATATCATACTTCTAAATAAAATAAGTTTTGGGGCTGGAGCTATAGTCCGGCATTTGCCTTGCATGTGGCGGGCGCTTGCCGGTCTGTGTTCAATACACGGCATCCCATATAGTCCCCTGAGCAACACCAGGAGTAATTCCTGAATGCAGAGTCAGGAGAAACCCCTGAGCATCGACAGGTGTGGCCCAAAATAGACAGACAGACAGACAGACAGACAGACAGACAGACAGACAGACAGACAGACAGACAGACAGACAGACAGACAGACAGACAGACAGATAGGTAGATGGATAGATAGATAGATAGATAGATAGATAGATAGATAGATAGATAGATAGATAGATAGATAGATAGATAGATAGATAGATAGATAGATAGATAGATAGATAGATAGATAGATAGATGATAGATAGACAGATAGGTAGATGGATAGATAGATAGATAGATAGATAGATAGATAGATAGATAGATAGATAGATAGATAGATAGATAGATAGATAGATAGATAGATAGATAGATAGATAGATAGATAGATAGATAGATAGATAGATAGATAGATAGATAGATAGATAGATAGATAGATAGATAGATAGATAAGTTTAAATCTAATATGGAAGGGTCAAAAATCACAATATTTCATGAATAAAAACTTGAGGAAATAAATATGAACTATTTAAATATATTTTGTTTCTATCTATATGAATAATTCCTTAAATATAAAGTCCGTATTGTTGCCGTTTAAATAAACTAACTCAGGACAAGGAAGATAGAGAAAACTGCTTCCCTAGAGGTTCTGCTGGTAACTACTCGCCTCGGCAATGCACATCCGCCTCCTGGATTTTGCTTCCTTATGCCTCGAGTGATGAGCCTCTCTTGATTTTTTCAAAGGGAACATTCAAAATTATGATTTTTGTGGTTTGATTCTCTAATTCAAATAAAATACAGTATTGATGCAGGCATAGATTTTTATTCCTGCAGTTTCTTTAATGGCAAAATTAAAATAGCTTCAAGAAAATCACAAAAGTACAAGAAAAAAAAGGGTAAGTAGACCTGGGGATTATTTCCCAATTTGGCCTGTTTTGTTGCTGAGAGATTGTTACCATGGCACACGTTCTGTCAAAATCCCTTAGAAAAGATGTCTATATTACCATTATTTGCTCTGACAATATCAGCTGTTAACAGCCTTGAAGTTCCTTTTCAAAACAGAGATTGAACAAGGACAAAGAATGAAATGGTGTAAACTCATTACTGTGCCAAAATTTAATTCAGACTCATTATCATTTAAAAACTATCTTGCTCTCTCAAGATGAGATACTCAGGGATACTGCATCATTATATTTCCTTAGAGACCATTAAAAACCTTCTCTGCTGGGAAGTGAAGGCCAACAAAAATCATTGTCTCATCTATTTCAAAGAACATGTTTTATCTTTCCACATGTTAAATTTACTTAGACATTAATTTTTACACTGCAAATTAGAAATAAATCCCATGTGCGTATGCATGACTATATATTCATATGTATAAGTAGACAAAATGTATGTATATATCCAAATATATATTCTAAAGAGCCAGGGAATGCTTAATTTAACCAAACTGTCCTTTAATATACTTTTATAGCTAATAATGAATCACTAATTTTATCTTTATTCATTTAGGCGTTTGAAGTCCATCCTGTTTTAAATGACTAATTTATTCTTTATGCTAAGATTATTTTTAAAAATTGAGCTCCTGAAGAAACTGAAATTAAATAATGTAATAATCTGGGGCTGGAGCGATAGCCCAGCCGGTAGGGTATTTGCCTTGCATGCGGCCGCCCATGCCGCCAGGGTTCGATCCCGGCATCCCATATGGTCCCCCGAGCACCGCCAGGAGTCATTCCTGAGTGCAGAGCCAGGAGTAAACCCTGAGCATCTCCGGGTGCGACCCAAAAAAGCAAAACAAATAAATAAATAAATAATAAATAAATAAATAAATAATGTAATAATCAACTTATATTTCTAGACTGTATGTAATCAGAACAAATAAAGTGATAACCCACAGTATTGATAAATTAACCTTGAAATATCCATTGACAATGTTATTACCTTTTCTTGAATTTGTGTATTTTTACATGTATTATGTTCTTTCTTTCATGTTTATAACTGTATCAGGCCATGTGGGATCCCAACAATATTAGGGGTTTGAGTTTCCTGATCACACTCAGGGTTTGACAACTGATGAACAAAATCCATGAGTCCAGCACAAATTCAAAAGGCTTTGTACTTCTCACCAACAATTTCTCTGCTACCACAACCCAGGACAACTGACTCCCTAAGACCCAAAGAAAGAACTTAAGAAGGAAAGGAAAAGAAAGAAGGAAAGGAAAGGAGGGAATTGAAGGGAGGGGGGATGGGAGGGAGGAGGAGGGGAGGGAGAGGGGAGGGGGGAGGAGGAGGGGAAGGGGATGGGGAGGGAGGGGAAGGAGGGGAGGGGAGGGGATGGATGGGAGGGAGGGGGCAGTGGAGGGGAGGGGAGGGATGGATGGGAGGGAGGGGGCAGTGGAGGGGAGGGGGGGGGGAGGGGGGGGGGAGGGGAGTGGGAGGGGAGGGAGGAGAGGGGGGGAAGGAAAGGAGGGGGATGGGATGGAGGGGAGGGAGGAGGGGATTGGGAGGGGAGGGAGGAGAGGGGGGGGAGGGGAGTGGGATGGGAGGGAGGAGAGGGGAGGGGAGGGAGGGAGGGAGGGAGGGAGGAAGGAAGGATGGAAGGATGGAAGGAAGGAAGGAAGGAAGGAAGGAAGGAAAGAAGGAAGGACGGACGGAAGGACGGAAGAAAGAAAGAAAGAAAGAAAGAAAGAAAGAAAGAAAGAAAGAAAGAAAGAAAGAAAGAAAGAAAGAAAGAAAGAAAGAAAGAAAAAGAAAGAAAGAAAGAAAGAAAGAAAGAAAGAAAGAAAGAAAGAAAGAAAGAAAGAAAGAAAGAAAGAAAGAAAGAAAGAGAGAAAGAGAGAAAGAGAGAAAGAGAGAAAGAGAGAAAGAGAGAGAGAGAGAGAGAGAGAGAGAAAGAGAGAAAGAGAGAAAGAGAGAAAGAGAGAAAGAGAGAAAGAGAGAAAGAAAGAAAGAAAGAAAGAAAGAAAGAAAGAAAGAAAGAAAGAAAGAAAGAAAGAAAGAAAGAAAGAAAGAAAGAAAGAAAGAAAGAAAGAAAGAAAGAAAGAAAGAAAGAAAGAAAGAAAGAAAGAAAGAAAGAAAGAAAGAAAGAAAGAGAGAAAGAGAGAAAGAGAGAAAGAGAGAAAGAGAGAAAGAGAGAAAGAGAGAGAGAAAGAAAGAAAGAGAGAAAGAAAGAAAGAAAGAAAGAAAGAAAGAAAGAAAGAAAGAAAGAAAGAAAGAAAGAAAGAAAGAAAGAAAGAAAGAAAGAAAGAAAGAAAGAAAGAAAGAAAGAGAGAGAGAGGAAGGAAGGAAGGAAGGAGGGAAGGAAGGAAGGAAGGAAGGAGGGAAGGAAGGAAGGAGGGAGAGAGAGAGAAGGAGGAAGGAAGGACATTGCCTTAAAATTCTTCATTGAAGATGGCTAAGAAAGCAACACCCCACCTGCTTTACAATCTAGGGGTGGGTGGTTAAAATACATGTTGAAATTAATATCTAGTCCTGAGAAGCACCGGGTGGTTAAAAACTAGCAGAACAGGGGCTGGAGCTATAAAACAGAGGGGAGGGTGTTTGACTTGCATGCTGCCCACCTGAGTTCGATCCCTGGCATCCCATGTGTTCCCCGAGCACTACCATGAGTAGTTCCTGAGTGCAGAGTCAGGAGTAACCCCTGAGCATTGCTGGTGTGACCCAAAAAACAAAAACAAAGACAAAAAAATAAGCAAGACAGAAACATCAGGAAGTTTCTAGGAGCTGGGGCAGAGAGGGAAAAGAGTACAGAGTCTGTAGAGAGCTGCAGAGCAGGGCCTAGAGTGACAGAGTTGTTGAGCTACAGGAACCAAGGCAGGGAAAGGGCTTAGAGGCCAGAAAGGGCTCACCCTCAGTGGCTGTCCGTGAAGCCAAACGATGGGGCAAAGGTGCGTCAGGGGGGTTTTTCCTATATTTTCTTCAATGTACTTTATGGATTCAAGTCTAATATTGAGATCTTTAATCCATTTTGATCTGATTTTTGTGCATGGTGATAAACACAGGTCCAAATTCATTTTTTCACATGCCACTGCCCAATTTTCCCAACACCACTTGTTGAAGAGGCTTTCCTTACTCCATTTTAGACTCATTGCACCTTTATCAAAGATTAAATAATCATGTGTTTGAGAAAATATAGGAAAAACCCTCCACGACATTGAAGCTAAAGGCATCTTCAAAGGTGAAACATCACTAACAAAGCAACTAGAAGAAAACATAAACATATGGGACTACATGAAACTAAAAAGCTTCTGCACCTCAAAAGAAACAGTGACTAAGATACAAAAGCAGTCCACAGAATCAAGATCACGATCAGGATCTTCCCGTTAATCATCTATTTGCTAGAGCGGGCAACAGTAATATCTCCATATGTCCTGTCTCATGTCAGTAGAGCAAAGGGCATCGGCTTGCTACAGGAACATAAAGAGCCTCAAACCATTATATTAGGTCATGGGAATGACCTAATATAATTGTTACTGGCATTTGGCATGTCAAATACAACACGAGCAGCTTGCTAGGCTTTCCGTGCGGGAGGCATATTATTTAAACACCTCCAAACAAAGCATTTATTGATGAAGCGCACGGCCGCTTGGCCGCACGAGCCGGGCTATGATGGGCTGGTCGGCTGGGTGGAGTTCTGAAGAGAGGGAAGTCCGGATGTGGAAAATGGCGGCACCCATGGAGTGGGTGGGTGTCGCCAGGCTTGTTGTGAGGTTCTGCCGGGGTGGTGGGCCAAGGCTAGAACCCACCATGCCTCCCGACTGCCTCATGAACGGCTGGGCACAGGGAGAGCAAGGAACAGCTCTGCCCCATGTCTAAGAGTCTCTGGACCAGCATACCTGGGCTGGATTGAGGAAGAAATTGCTACAGGGTGGGTGTCGATGATCCGGGCTGTGATGGGCTGGTCGGCTGGGTGGAGTTCTGAAGAGAGGGAAGTCCGGATGTGGAAAATGGCGGCACCCATGGAGTGGGTGGGGTGTCGCCTGGCTTGTTGTGAGGTTCTGCCGGGGTGGGGGGGCCAAGGCTAGAACCCACCATGCCTCCCGAGGGGTCCACAGAATGGGAAAGAATATTCACCCAATACCCATCTGATAAGGGGTTAATATCCAGGATCTATCAGGCACTGGTAGAACTTTATAAGAAGAAAACAAACAACCCCATCAAAAAATGGGGAGAAGAAATGAACAGAAACTTCAGCAAGGAAGAAATTCGAATGGCCAAAAAACATATGAAAAAAATGCTCATCATCACTAATCATCAGAGAGATGCAAATCAAAACAACAATGAGATACCACTTTACACCACAGAGACTGGCACATATTCAAAAGAACAAGAACAACAAGTGCTGGTGTGGATGTGGGGAAAAGGGGACACTCATCCATTGTTGGTGGGAATACCGGCTGGTACAGCCTTTCTGGAAAACAATATGGACTTTCCTCCAAAGACTAGAAATTGAACTCCCATTTGACCCAGCCATACCACTCCTGGGAATCTACTCTGGGAAACCAAAAATATGCAGCGGAAACACCATCCCTACTTTTATGTTCATAGCAGCATTATTCACAATAGCCAGAATCTGGAAGCAATCAGAGTGCCCGAAAATCAATGACTGGATAAAGAAGCTTTGGTACATCTACACAATGGAATACTATGCAGCTGTTAGGAAAAATGAAGTTATAAAATTTGCCTATAAATGGATGGACATGGAGAAGATTATGTTGAGCGAAATTAGCCAGAAGGAGAGAGACAGATAAAGAATGACTGCATTTATTTGCATGGCATAAATATATATGTACATATTATGATACCAATATCCAAGGTCAAGTGAAACATATATCAGGAGGTCTTGTCAAAGGTGGAAATTATCACAAACATGTGGGAGTCAGAGGTTAGGTAAGACAGAAAATGGAACAGTGTGCTAATAATTGTCGAGGGTACTAATGCCAACCTAGAACTGAGCATAAAATACACATGACAACCCTTTATTGTATGTTCTGTAATCCTTATTCTGGAAGGAAAGGAAAAGAGAAAGAGAGAGAAAGGGAAAGAAATAAAGAACCTGCCATGGAGGTGGGCTGGGGAAGGGGGAGGGATCGGGGACTTTGGTGGTGGGAGATGGGCACTGGTGGAGGGACGGGTGCTGAAACACTGTATGACCAAAACCCAAATATGAACTTTTTTAATTGTATATCTTTTTATGTGTATATCTCACGGTGGTATAAAATAAAATACTTAAAAAAATAAAATAAAATTAAGAGGGAAAATTCACAAATTTCAAAAAAAAAAAAAGGTGTGTCAGGGAGTCCCGGTTTCCAGGGACCACACACACCAGCATCCCGGTCTTCCCAGCAAGCACACAGCCTGCAAGTAGTCTGCTTCCAGAAAACAAGAGGAGAGAACCCAAAAACTATGGAACCTTATGTCGTCAGAAGGCTTCTGACTCTAGGAGAATCTAAACAAAATAAAGCATCAGCCTTAAGTAAGCTTAAGCTTGTACTAGGGACTTGTACTAGGGACTCAGGAAGGCCAGCATTCCAAAGCCAAGGAACTGGAAAATGGAGCAGACTTTTGGGAAGTGGGGTTCCTAGAACACTAAAACATACACAGCCGGAAGCTCACTCATAGCACTCAAAGTAAGGAGCAACGTTAAGCCCATCTCTGAATTTAATGAGGAGATAATGGCCCGAAGGTTTCCAGCAGCACCAAGCAGCTCAATAACTGCGAAATGGCTCTAGAGACTCCATGACGAGTTTGCTTAATAAGCTCCAAGAAATTATAGGTAGTCGACAACACACAGGGAAGTCTAAAAGTGGAAATGAGCAAGCTGCCATCAGAAATGGAAGCACTGTTTTCGGTGTTATGTTAGATAATATTGAAATAATAGACTATATAATAGAATATATAATTATCTATCATAAATAATAGAATATTGTAAAAAAATGAAATGGATGGTTTCAGCTACCGAAGTGAAGGACACTAGGAGCTAAGTCAGGGTCAGCAAGCTGAAAAATATAATGTAGAAACCCTCAAAATAACAACGGAAAACAGGGAGGGACAGTCTGTAAAGAAATGTACAATATACCACAGATTTGTGAAACGAATTCAAAACAAACGATACAGGAATTGAAGGAGTTCTGAGAAGCAGGAAGGCGAGAATGACAAAGAACCACTAGCCAAAGAAATAATTACTGGGAACGTCTCAGAGTAAAACGTCTCAGTGATGGCTCAAACAAGCATTTAAGTTTGATGACTTGGACCACTCAGCCTTTCTGACAAGCCACTCACACGTAATTAAGAAGCTCACTGGATGCTTTGGCCAGAATCAACACTTAAGTTGATATTCTTGAACATTTATTTGTAATAAAAATAAATCACTGGGGCTGGAGCAATAGTACACTGGGTAGGGCGTTTGCACAGGGCTGACCTGGGTTCCATTTGCAGCATCCCATATGGACCACGGAGCACTGTTAGGAGTGACTCAGGACTGCAGAGCCAGGTGCAGGAATAACCCCTGAGCATTGTCCAGTATGACCCTAAAAGCCAAAATGAAAAGAATCCTATGCATGTATTATAAGGATTGACATTGTCAAATTGACCATCTTCCTCAATCACCTTACAGACTTAAGTTAATCGGTATAAAATGACCACGACATTTCCTAGAGACAAAGATGGAATATAAATTAAATTTATAAGTGGTAACAAAAGCCCCTAAACTGTCAATCTAGTGTGGGGATAGGAAGTTATTATTTCCCCAATTTTAAAGTGATCAAGTAATTTAAAAGGCCGAGGAGATAATACATCACTAGCCTTGCCTACAGCTAATCCAGGTTCAATCCTTGGCACTCTCCATGGATCCTTAAGAAGTACAAGGTGTGACCCCTGAGTGCAGACCCAGTTGTAAGCCCTGAGTTCTGCCAGGCAAGACCCACTTTTTAAATATTAATTAATTAAATAAAATTCATTTTATGATGAATTTTATTTATCTTGACTGCTAAAGCAGTCAAGGCCCTGTGGTTCCTGAGTACAGATAGCCCAATCAGAAAAATGAACCAGAATTGAGAGTTCAGAACTAAGACCTCGGATATTATGGACAGCTAGTCTTCAACAAAGCATCTAGGGTGGAGCAACAACATTTAAACAAATGTTTTGGGAAAGTTTGTCAGCTACAGGCAAAGATAAATTAACTCAGACTCCTATTTCTTATATCGTGCATATAAATCAATTGAAAAATTAAAAACTCAGTGTCAGAGCTGATTCCATAAATCAGATTGGCAAAAACATAGGCAGAATCCATTAAGATATCAAATCAAGGAGATATTCGAGTGACTCAATGCCACTGACCAAATGGAAGCCAAAATAAATAAATACATTATATCAAATTAAAAAGTTTCTGGACTTCTCAAAAATTATAGCTGGAATAAAGGAAACCTTACAGACTTAAAGGAAATACTTACTCAACAATCATCTAACAAATGATTAATATAAAGGTATATAACTCTCTTTAAAATTTATTTAAAGAGATTTAAAAATGTCTTTAAGAGAGTAGTAAAAACTAGAGAAAATATATGAAAGTCTCTCAAAGAAGGTGTGCAGGTGATCAGTTATTATATTAAAACTTGTGTTGTTTTTCATTTATTAGTTGGATAATCAAAACTAATAATATATCAGCTCACACCAATGAGACTGGCAGGTAGCAACAGCGAAACAGAAACAATCCAGAACAATAGTACCATTGGGAAGGCACTTGCCTTGCATGCAACTGACCTAAGCCATAAATTCAGTCCTCAACATCCCATGCGGTCCCCTGAGTGCTTCCAGGAGTGCTCTGAACACAGCTGTGTGTAGCCCAAAAAAACCAAAGAGACAGAGACAGAGACAGAGAAACAGACAGAAAGAGAGACAGAGACAGAGAACAGAAACAAGAAAACAAGCAGTGCTGCTATTGATATGGGAAAAACTTTACCCATCTCCTTATTCTAGTGTGGGAGGGTTTATCTACTTATTCAACCTCTGGAGTTCATTGAAGCATGGAAACTCAGAGATTTCTCTAAATATTATGATATGAGCTTCCAAATGACCCTATAATTTGGATTCAGCCACAGAGCTCAAAATGCTGTGTCTAGAAGTCATCAGTGCTTTTATGGCCAATACTATTCACAAAACTTTGTGCGATTCACACTATTCACCAAGGTCTGGAAACAACTCTTGAATCCAAGAGCTGATGAATGGAGTAAGAAACATATATACTCAATGAACCGCTCTTCAGCTCTAATAAAAGATAAAATCATAGGTAGGAAAACAGCCCAGTGCATAAAGGTCTGTCTCTCATGCAGGCAACTTGGGTTTGATATCCTGCAAAGTATGCTTCACTGAGCATTGACAAGACTTTATCTCTGAGCACAAAGGAAGAAATAAACCTTGAGGAAATCTAGATGTGGCCACAAAACAAAAAAATCATGTAGTGGATGAACCTAAAAGTCATTTTATGATTAAAGTCAGTCAGACGAAAGGCACATGTAAAGATATTATTATCATAGCAATCATCCTATAAAGAAGTGTTAGGGGTTATAAAGAAACAGTGATTGAACAAAAACAGGCAATGGAAATAGACTGGAGATACTGTCACTCAAGGTGAATTTACCAAGGGGGCATCTGGAGAGCAAGAGGAGAGACCATAAGATTTGTTAAAGAGACTGTCTGGTGTTGAGTGAGGTGCTAGAGTAGAACACTGTGTATGTGGAACTGCTAATGATTGCATTATAATTCATAGTATTATGGATTATAAATCATTATAAGTGGTGTACAAATTACACAAAAGTCAACTTAAAAAAATGAGGATGATAGATGCGTCGTCTACCTTGACAAAATATTCTTAATTTATTTTTACATCTCACCAAGTGTTTGCTTATTATTTCTAGGGCATTCACCAGAGTACAAACTTTTCAAGATTTCACATATAAATTCTATTTTTTTCATAACTGGGGTACTATAAACAATTTATAAAGTGATAATTAATTAGAATATCTAGAACTTCTCTGCAACCTTCCATTCAGGCATCAGTAATGTAAAAATAGGTAATTCCCTCATAAAAAGCCAGGGATTGTTTCCTTCTACATTTTTTCCTATACTCAACCCTTCAACCATGGAAGTGCTTAAAAGACAAATAGCTCTTTGGGTTTTTTTTTTTTGTTTTTTTTTTTTTTACATCACACCCAGCAATGCTCAGGGGTTACTTCTAGCTCTGCACTCAGGAATTACTCCAGAACTTGGGGGACAATATGGGATGCTGGGGATAGAACCAGGGTCGGCGCATGCAAGGCAAACGCCCTCCCCACTGTGCAATGGCTCCGCCCCAAAAGATGTATAGTTTGTGTATGCATTTTCTTATATTGCAGGTGATAGACTGCTTTTATGGGTTGAACTTTGTTTCCAATATATCAATTCTTCACTCTCAGAAAGGCATAATGTGCCCTTATCTGAGATAGGATCTTGATAGAAGCAAAAGTTCTAATCAAATCATTAAGGTAAACTATGATCTAAAAGGTTGCGTGTCCTTATGAAAAGTGGCATTTGGACATAGATGCAGGTTTGCATATATTAAGACCATGTTAGAGAAAGAGGTAGTAAACTGTTATGCACAATGCTTGGAAAGAGACTGGAACAAACTATTCCCTCTGTATCACAAATAACACATATATCAAAGGAGCTAGAGATAATGTCAAGATTAAAGCCCATGCTTATATGGGATTGACCCCAACCCACCCTGGAACCACATGGTCTCTGAGCACTGCTGGGTGGGTTACATTGGTGATCCTTGAGCACAACTGGTGTGGATCAATGTTTTCTGGCATTAAGCAACATCTCATCCACTAGCCCTCTGGCCCAGTTGACAAAGCCCTTCCCAAATGAATTAATTAGTTAACTAAATTCAAGACAAGGGGATTAACTATGGTTTATGAATAAGATAGGTTGCTTTTCTTCCATTTCCTTTTACTGAGACCACTTACCACTTACCTTTTCCTGAGACCACTTACTTTCAATGTAAGCTATTAATTTGATTTTTTGAAAATATATGATATTTTATGAAACTACATATTATTTTGGTTCACCACTGCAAAACAACTATATAGATCTAAAGGAACTGGGAGACATCTGTTTAAAATATAAACATCAGTGATATATCCCCTCATGTCCTAATTTCTGTGGGAGAAGGAATATAGTGTATGTAAATAAACATATATATGCATATATGTACAGTATATAGTAAATATAATATACATTATTTTATATATAGTAAATATATACCATATATTATATTTAGTAAATATAATCAATATATAGTATTTAATAAAAATATACTAAATACATACAGTGTATATAGTCAATATATTATAAATAGTAAATATAATGAATGTAAATAAATATACATAAACATTATCACTTGATCACTTGATCACTTGATCACTTGAATCCCATTATTGGTCAATGTGCTCTAGCGGGCTCCAGTAACATTTCCATTGGACCCTATCACGTGCCAATGCAGCCCAATGGCATCTGGTTGATTGAGGAATATGAAGAACCTCAAACCGTTCCTTCAAGGTCTTTACAAGGAAGTCTGACCATCTTGTAGGTGGGTGGCTACGTGATCTTTTTTTTTTTGAAATGAGGTTTTTTTTTAAACATTTTATTATACCACCGTGAGACAGCTACATGATCTTTTGACATCCTGTGGGATGCAGTCGGTAATGGCTCTAGTCCAGCGGTCATCTCCAAATCGCATTACATGTCCAGCCCATCTGATTTCCGATGCCTTGGCAAACGAGACAGCGTCCCTGATTCTGGAATAGCGACGGAGGTCAGAACTCCGGATTCTTCTCTCACTTGAGTGAGACGTGATATTCCATGCATAGCTCTTTCTATTCTTCTCTGGGAAACCCGGATAGCATTCTTATCCTGCTTTTGTAGGGCCCAGGTGTCTGAGGCGTATGTTAATGCAGGGAGAACAGTGGAGTCAAAGAGATGTGCCTGGAGCTGGAGGTTCTTTTGTCCTTTTAGCTATTTCTTCAATGCCTTTGAAGGTATTCCATGCCACTCTCTTCCTCCTGCATAGCTCAGGTTTTAGGACATTCACCATGTTGACTTCTCAACCTAGGTACACACAACTGCTGCATTCAGAGATGTTTGTTCCATTGAGAGTGAAGGGGGCCTCAGGAACTAGTTCATTTTTCATAAACAAAGTTTTCTTCAGATTCAGCTGTAGACCTATCTTGCCACTTTCTCGGTCGAAGTAAGCCAGCATTTGTGCTGCTTGGCTAATGCTTGATGTTATTAGAATGATGTCATCAGCAAAGCAGAGGTGGTGTAGTTGCCGACCATCTATCTTCATTCCCAATCCTTCCCATTCTAATTGTTGCATGATGTTCTCGAGGGTGGCGCTGAAGAGTTTTGGTGAAATGGTATCACCCTGTCGAACCCCTCTTTTCACATTAATGATCACTTCTTTGTAGAATGGTGAGATCCTGGTGGTGAATCCGTAATACAGCTCACGAAGCATCTTGATGTATTGGGTTTGAACACCCTGTTTGGCTAGGGCTTCGATGATTGCTTCAGTCTCCACAGAATCAAAGGCTTTCTGTAAATCAATGAACTTGAGACAGAGCGGCATTTTGTACTCCCTACAAACCTCGATGAGCTTGGTTACTGTGTGGATATGGTAGATTGTGCTGAATCCTTTCCAGAAGCCAGCTTGCTCAAATGGTTGTCCTTCATCTAGTGTTCTGCCAATCCTGTTCAGGATGACTCGTGTAAACAGCTTGTAGATGACAGACAACAGACAGATGGGGCGATAGTTGCTGATGTCATGATTGTCTCCCTTCTTGAACTGTAGAACTGTCCTCCTGGTTTTCCATTGGGAGGGCACCTTGCATTTATACAGGTAGCGTGTGAAGACCCGAGCTAGTGTATTGATGAGTACCGATGGCAGATTCTTCACGTTTTCAGGTCTGACTTTGTCTGGGCCTGGTGCTGTTCCCTTCTTTACCGACGAGATGGCATGTCGGATTGCAGAAGGGAGAACGTTGGGAATGACATATCCATCCTGTGGAATTTGGTATGTGGGCAGGTGGATGTGGCTATCAAAGAGATTTGAGTAGAAGTCCTGGATAATCTTCTCCATTGCCTTTCTGGAAGATGTGATAGATCCATCAGTGTGTCGGAGGGCAGTTATCTTGTTCTTATAGTTGGTGAAGGACAGGCGGCAGTGCAAATGCTTTTCCTGGCTTCTGCTGCATCTTCCAGTATTTCTGCTCTTCTGTCTTTGAGGTTTTCTTTTATCGATTTTCTGAACAATTTATGTTACATAAACATTATATATTATATAAATTATATAAATATAATATATAATCAAATAAATATATAGTTTAAAAAGGGTGTTTTGCTCCAAATTGCAAAAATAACTTCACTGAAAAACTCATGAGAATTTTTTTTTCCTCTTCATAATTCCAATTAACTATGAGAGTGGCCTCCCCAATTGCCAGACAAGCCTAGGATAAACTGTGTGAAAATAGTTACATCAAGTGGTAATCCCAGACTATAACTGAGCATTGAATGTAGGCAAAGGGGTTATCATGATAACCCCTAAATGTATGCATGGCTAGCCAGAATGTATAAGAGAAGGGAGGGAGAAATAGAGTGAGAGTGAGAGAGAGAGAGAGAGAAGAGAGACAGAGAGAGAGAGGAAGGAAAAAAAATGCCTGGTATAGAGGCAGGCAGGAGGAGAGGGGCAAGGGATCTGGGGACATTGGTGGTGGAAAATGTGTACTGGTGGAGGGATGGATGCTGAAACGTTGTATGACTAAACCTACTCATGAGCAGCTTTGTCAATGTCTATCTCACGGTGTTATACTAAAAACTAATTAAATATATAAAAATTAAAAAAGTAATTCCATCAAGTCCTACTTCTTATAGTTCATCTTGATAATTATTATTTAAAGATTTATATCTTTTTGGCTATATAAAATATTCCTGCTTCAGAAACATCTTTATATAGTGCATACGGGGATATTGCATTTTATTTCCTTTTGCTTAATAGTAATACAGATTTTATCTTTACTCTTTTAGGTCCAGGGTGTAGGAAGTATCTGGAATAGAAGAGACCGTGTGTGTGTGTGTGTGTGTGTGTGTGTGTGTGTGTTTTGTTTTGTTTTGCACACCAAAAAGTTCTCATGGGCTACTTCTGATACAGTGATTGGCGGTCACTCCCGTACTTGGGGGTTTACGTAGTAGCACTAATCTCGGATCACCCACATGCAAAACAGCATAGATTTTCTCTCTGGATCTGGGGATGTTTATTTTAATCAAATTTTCCTATCATCATGACGTCTTTAGAAGGAATTAATATTACTAATATATTTTTTGTGTCTAGAACTTGAAGCTGCATATTTCTTTTGTTGAAATTCACACCCCACTAAGGCAAACAAGCAAGTTAAGGTTAAATTAAAGAACTAGGGGGAAAGAGCAAGCAAGCTAAGGCTTAATTAAAGAACTAGGGAAAACTTTTAGGCCCTAATTGCCATCTGCCAGACTTCTATTAATACATTAGTCTATTTTCATCATAAATATTCACTTCCCTGAAAGATTATCATTAAAATGAAAAGATATCCTACTGAGTGGGATACAATTCATGTACCATCTTATAAAGAACTAATAGTTAAGATTAAGAAACACATACAATTAAAAATAATAATCTTATTAAAAATGGGGAAGAGCTGAACAAACTCTTCCTAAAGGAAACATAGAGATGGCAGACGCTACATTAAAAATGTTTTCACCAACACAGATTTTTTGAAAACAAAAAATCAAAATGATATCACTTCAGACCTGTGAGAATGACCTTCATTTCAAAAGCCACAAATAGGGCTGGAGAGATAGTACAATGGGTAGGGCATTGGCCTTGCAATGGCCAATCTCTGTTCAATCCCTGGCATCACTGTGACTCCAGAGTCCACTAGGAGTTGTTGGAGGACACACCCTAATGAACCCTGGGTCTCAGCTTACCCAGAGCCTTTGCATCTGCTAAGAACCATCTGCATTTTGCCTGAAGCTGTCAGTCAAAATGTGAGATAAGGGGGAGGAAGACAGTTTGTATCTGTGACCTTCTGAATGGCAGAAAATTCTTACCATGAATTCTATGTATTTCCTCTCATGACTCCACAGCTCCCCACAGGGGACCACTGTGTAGTTTTTACCAGAAGATCCTGGTGATGTTTGAATCCACCATAAATAATCAGCCGTGCTTGATCAAAGAGTCATGCCAGTTTGTCCCTGGGATAGCAAACATGTCTCAGTAGTACTGAAGGCAAAACTACCTATATACTATTCTGGATCAGATTGGACCTTGTGGGGGGTTTAGAGTTGTTGATAACAATACATATATGCATGGTATAAAATTATTGGACCCTTGTGGGGGGTTAGAATATAACTGGTGATAGAGAGATGATAGATAGATAGATAGATAGATAGATAGATAGATAGATAGATAGATAGATAGATAGATAGATAGATAGATAGGGAGATAGAGAGATAGATAGAGAGATAGATAGAGAGATAGAGAGAGAGAGATTCACAGTATAAAATATTATGCTATTCTCCCTAAATTAAATCTTGTGCATCTCAGGTGTGTTGCCCTCTCCCCGTGGTGCATTGTAAGGGGACTTTGAGAAGCAGGAGTCCAGCACTGGCAAATTAGCATTTGTAAGGCCTGGGCTGGGAGGAGCCCCAGGGTCTGCGTTAAAATTTTGGTTTTTGTCCCCGATTAACCCACGGAAGACTGGACTGTAGCCCTTGGTGGGCTTTTGGGATATAAAATGAGAGAAAAAGAAGGGCCTTCCATCTTGGGTCTGGTTTCTGATCTGAGCACGTGATCTCAGTCCAGTGTTCATCTTGACTGGGTATTTTGACCTAAGCATGTAATCTGGGTCCGGCTAGGAATTGGAAGTTTGGTGTTTACCTGACTTTGGACTATATTACCAGACCTTGCTTAAATAAAGCTTTTTGGAACAGTGCTGAACTCCTGGTTTATCCACCAGCTGCCAGTCCTTGAGGGAGAAGAGAATTCAATCCCTAATATTGCTAGGGAAACCAGCAGATTCCAAACTTGGGTGATTCCTGAGTGCAGAGACTGGAGTAAACCATGAGCATTACCAGGTGTCCCCAAAAGCCTCTCTCCTTCTCTCTCTTTCTCTCACTCACTCTCTCTCTGTATATGTATATTATATGTATATATACATATATTTATATATATTTATATAAATAGAGGGAAGTATATAAATATATATAGAAAATTATAAATATACATAGAAAGATATAAATATATAAAGAAAAAAGAATATATATATATATTTTTTTTTATAAGCCAAAAATGACCAAAAGTTAGTGAGTTGTGGAGATAGAGGGATTCCCTTGCACTGTTGGGGCCCAATCACTGTAGGTTTTATAGAAAACCATATGGAGAACTCTCAAATATTTAGAATAAATCTTATGTGTGGTTAACTACTTATATTACTGCTCATGTATTCATAAAACACACCAAAGCTAATTTCAAAGATACATATATACATCATTTACAATTGTAACACAATTTGCAATAGCCAGTATCTGAAAAAAAAAAACAACAAATTTGCCAAAACTGATGAGACAGATAAAGAAGTTCTGACATAAGTATATAAAAGATACTATTTTATATACTACATAATAAGTGCTATTTATTCTCTATATAAAAATGGATAAAATATCTAGGCAGAATTTTTCTTAAACAAATTCCTTCACTTATTTGTTATTATGTTATTTCATTTATGACATCTTTCATTTCATTTTTTGGACAGAAAGTATAAAATTGGGAAGGTCAATGCAAAGAAGGAAAACAAGGATGTAAAAATCATTAAAATGTTGGATATAGAATAGCACAGCAGAAACAAACAAAATCAAATAGAAAAAAAAGCCCTAGCACTCTGAGCACAGAACTTCGACTATCAGAAAGAAAGGGTTGAAAACGTGTGAGAGTCAGAGTCTAGGTAAGACAGAAAATGGAACAGTGTGCTAACAATTGTTGAGGGTACTAATGCCAACCTAGAACTGAGCATTAAATAGAGGCAAAAAGATACACATGACAACCCTTTAATGTATGTTCTGTAATCCATAGTCTGGAAGGGAAGGAAAAGAGAAAAGAGAGAGAAAGGGAAAGAAATAAAGAACCTGCCATGGAGAAGGACTGGGGTGGGGAGGGAAACTGGGACATTGGTGGTGGGAGATGGGAACTGGTGGAGGGATGGGTGCTGGAACACTGTATGACTAAAACCCAAATATGAACTTTTTAATTGTATATCTTTGAAATTGTAAAAATAAAAAAAATTTAAAAAAGAAAGGGTTGAGATACAAGAAGAAGGGGTACAAGGAGCTATGATGGACATTGTCTCTTGGTGGTGGTTATACAGTTGCAAAAACTTAGTATACTAAAACAGTCTCGAAGACTAATGTTATCTCAATTAAAGAAGTCAAATTAATTATTTTGACATAAATACTTTAAATTTGAAAAATGCATGATGTTTTTAACTATATTTTTTACCATAAGGAAGAAAAATCCAAAGTCTTTAATGCTAAACATGACGAACATCTATGTATTTTATTTTCTAGTTTAAAAGTTTATTTTAAGATTTCAGTATACATGATTTATTAGTACTTGGAAGGTTGTTTCAATAAAATGTATTATTTATACTTTCATTTATATGAACGATATCTGAAAATGTATAGGTGACATTGTTAGCGAGAACATCATCGATTCTCAATTTTTTATGTTCTAGTCATCTTTTTGCTCATCTAGTTAAACAAAGGTGTCACTGCCTATGACTTAACAGGCCTCTAACTTGTTGAAACACAAATGTACAGAAATCGTACCTAGTCGTCTAACACAAGTGCTAGAGTGTGAGATTACATATTAGTAATTGATGTGTGTATAACTGAATAATATTTACAATAGGTTGTAGCAACATTCTGAAAATCTTTAGCATCGACTCCCAGTAGGTACGTGTACGAATCACATTTCAGATCATGCTGGCTTTCTTTAAACGCCAGCAAAGGAGTGAGGTTTATAAATATCTCTTCCTGGGTTCTGCCATCCTGCCATGTTATAGACAACAGGAAACGGTTGATCCAATATTGATGTCTGTAGGAGCAATTGTTGCCTGCTAACATCTTGGCTTGAATTCACTCTGAAGTTAACAATCCTGTGTCTGAGCAGAATAGAGCAGAGATGAGCGATATCAGAGGATGATGATATGATCATGAATCCGAGTTGCTCTGTGGCTCAGGATTATCCTATTTAATTTCTCAGCTTGTGTCTTTTCCAATAAGGGGTTAATACACATACTTGCATTGCATTTGTAAATTTGGATCATTTCGTTTCAAAATAGCATGTTATTAACCTTACCCTTACCCTTACCTTCACATATGAGATAATTAGCCAAGAGAAATTCAAAAGTTATAATTATACTTGCAATTAAAGAGAAAGGAGTATTTTTTAAACTTGGCTACCTCATTTCCACAGTTCAGTTAGAAACCCATGAGGACAACTGTGTTTTAAAATAAGAAATTATGAATCTCAAAAATCAAATTTGATGTGTATACTAAACATATTGTCTACCGTGCTCCTCTGACTAAACATTAGAATGTCCGGATATTAACTTAGACAAATGAAAACTGTGCATGCTTCATACCAATTCAGATCAGGCTTTTTTCTTGATTGAGAACATAACTTGGGTTTCAGGAGATTGTATTTTACACTGCCTGTAAGCAAGATTATTTATAAATAGATAAATATATCAAACTAAATAATACAAATGTTCACTTGTATTTAAAAAGCAGGGCCCAAGTGATAGCACTGCGGGTGGGGCGTTTCCCTTACACTCCGGCAGATCGCTGGCATCCCATATGGTCCCCGAGCACCGCCAGGAGTAATTCCTGAGTGCAGAACCAGGAGTAACACAGAGCATTGCTGGGTGTGACCAAAAAGCAGGAAAGAAAAAAAAAAAAAAAAACAACCCCAAGAATTTACAGTAAATTCTGTCTCTGCAGCAAACGCTTCATATTTCTGCGATTCCTGTTTACTCTGTGTGATTGAGATCCATTGCAATCAGTTAATATAAAAATCAGTGTCTTGGTGCAATGACTAACCTGTGCCATAACGGAGCTGGGGAGACAGCAAGCAGGTCGCCTTCCAGGTGCTGATCCAGGAACTATCCCGTCTCAGCTTATTCCACAATCTCCACTAGGAATGTTCCCTGTGCCAGAGTTAGGCCCAGCCCAGAGCACAGCCCGGTCAGTTTCTAGTTTAACCTTTTCACTTATCTCAATACAATATTTCAGTGATTTAGAACCTTACATGCAAATATATGGATTGTTTTATGGGGAGTGGCCACAACGCTTTTATTGTTATAGTTTTGTTTTGTTTTGAATTCAATGTTGCTCCAGCAATTTACAGACCTATACCTTGTTCCTAATAGCACTGCTGCGCCTTTGCACAGGCCACCAGAACACCAGCATCGACCGGTCGCCAGCTCCCTGCTCGCAGGCACACTCACGCCTAGTCCTGCTTCCGGCTAGTAAATGAAGTTCTATAGACCAACTGTCAGGCCCGTTATTGCTATATTTTATTTTTTATGTTTATTATTTATTTGTTTGTTTGTTGCTTTTTGCTTTTTGGGTCACACCCGGCAATGCTCAGGGTTCTCCTGGCTCTGCACTCCAGGAATCACTCTTGGCAGTGCTCAAGGGACCATATGGGATGCCGGGGATCGCACCCGCGGCATGGGGCCGGCTGCGTGCAAGGCAAACGCCCTACCCGCTAGGCTACAGCCCCTGTTATTGCTATATTGTAGTTCATATATGAGGAAATCAGGTTGTGCTTGTCCCTCTCTCTTTGGCTAATTTCACTCAGCATGATACTCTTCATTTCTCGCTAACAGGAGCTTTCTATAGTGCTGAGTGATACATATGTGTGTATGTATATATACATATATCATCACTCTTTATCTATACATATGTTTTTGAATACTTGGTTGGTTTTCAAATCTTAGTTATTGAGAATCTGTACAGCAATAAAAACATATTATTCATTAAAGGATAGTTCTTTTCTTAATTAATGTTTTATCTATTGTGGAGATTTAGCTTAAAAAGTATTGTTGTCCATATACATTTTAACAGTAATAGGTCTATATCCTAAAAAATTTTATGGTAATTTTATGGGGACTGCAGTCACTCTTTACGTGAGTTGAATCAGACGGTCATTTTAACACTGCTAAATTTACCAAAGCATGAACATGGAAATAATTCCTTTTCTCATGTATTTATTTAATAGTGATTTATAGTTTTCTTTACATAATGGTGTTGCCTCCTTTTTTTTGCTCTCCCAAGTAATTGATCTTTGGGGACACAATTATGAACAAGTTTTTGTTTTTGTTTTGTTTTGTTTTTGCAAGTCCCACTTATATATAATTATCTGCCTTTAGAAATAAAATGGATTTCTATCTATTACATTTTTAGCCCCCCCAATTTCTACAGCAGTTCAACATTTAAGGATTTTTTTTTTTTTGCGTGGAATCATTAAAGTTTCTAAGCATAATACATGTTATCAGTGAATAGTGATAATTTGACTTCTTTTGTGGGGAGTTCATACCTGGCAATCCTCAGGGGTTACTTCTGGCTCTGCACTAAGGGATTTCCTCCTGGCAGTGCTCAGGAGTCGTATGGGGTGTCAGGAATTGAACTCAACTCAGCTGGATGCCAATTTCCTGCCTGCTGTACTATCACTGTTGCTCCAGGTCGATTCATTTTTAAATTTGAAATACTTTAATATTTATTTGCAGTCTAATTACTGTGGCAAAGAATTCCAAGCCCATATTGAACAATAATGGTGAGAACGCACATCTTTATCCTCTGTCTTACTTAGAAGAAGCGCTTCAGTGTTCCCCACTGAGTATGATTCTAGCTATGGGTTTGTGAAATGAGGCCTTTGTCCTTTTGACAATATTTCCTTCTCTCCCCCATTTACTTAAGAGTTCTGATTCAGATTTTTCTTTAATAATTTGTCAAATTACTTTTTTGCATCAATTGATGAGATTATAAGCTTTTGATCTTTCCTTATATTAATACGATGTATCAGCCTCTGATTGCTTGTAATTGCATCCCTGGGATAAAGCCCTTTGTCTCTAATGCATGATCATTTGAGTGCATTGTTGGTTTCAGGCTCCTGAGATTCTCTTAGTCCTTCAGGGTGCTTAGCTTCCTATGATGCTAAATCTTCTTGGTATATAGATTCTTAAGTATTAAACAATGTCCTGTTTATTATAGCATTTCATAATTTGTAGTCTATGTTTTGATATAATAGGCCATCTTGGCCACTTATCTTGTCGGGGAAATATTTGTAAATATTTTTTTTCTTTTTTATCTTTTCACTTTGAGTACATATTTATTATGATTATTCATGAGTATCTATTGTATGTATAAGACACTAGTGGCAAATAAGATTATTGAGCTGAAAGAAATGTCTTCTTTTGGATACATTATAAGTATTTGTTAAGTAGAGTCTTACTTTTTATTTTTATATCTGTTTATAATTTCTTATTTTGGACCACTCTTTGTTGTGCTCAGGCTTACTCCTGACTCTCTGCTCTGGGATCAGTCCTGGTGGTGCTTGAGTGACCATATGCTGCGCCAGGGATCAAACGTGAGCAGGCTGCATGCTAAGCACATACAGTCTCTCTGTCCTATCTCTCTGACCCATTTCATATTTTAAAATAGATGACTTAGTGCTTCTTGCAAAACTGAGTTAAAGGCCATGAACATTTTCATCTGTTGTTTTTCCATAAAGCTTTTTAACACTCTTGAATACTTATAATTAAAATGCATAACTAGATGTTCACATTAACCTCTCCAAGTTTCCAATAAAAGGTAGTTTTAAGAAAAGGATACGACTTTTATTTTCCAGGGAAATGCTTTAATTTTTAGTTTTTATAGTTCTTATAACAAGTTCCCAAACTTATTGGGCTTCCCATTCACTTTTCAGGAAAAAGAAAATTAAGGCCCCCTTTATAAATCTTCTTTATTTGAATGAATGAATAGAAAACGTTCTACCCCAATTACACATGAGATTATCCGGAATTAATTCAGTTGCCCATAATGACTGATATTATCCACTTTGGAAAATGCTGATTTAGTTAATAGTTGTTCATTTTCTTTCTTCAATAATGTTTTCAACCTGATCAAAATTCAATATGTTCAACAAATGCAAAACATAAATAAATGCCTTAACCTTCAAGCTGTTTTTACCAACTTTAACAAAAGTGTAAATAGGACTTGAAAACCCATCAAACACTCCACTTTGACAAAATGAAGGTTAAATCATATAAGACATTAACATTTTTCAATGAATTAAACTATATAAAATTAAAAATGTATAACTACTTACAAAAAGGGATTTAGAGATTCATAGGAAAATATATGAGTAATAAACACTTAGAAATTCAAATTGAGCTGAAATTCAAGGACTTTAATGTTTCATCATGTACACCTTTGTTCCTTGACTTCTTAAAAAAGGAAGTGTACAAAAAAGATTTTCAGAGAGGAAAAGTAAATAAAAAGAAGTCACTGAAAATAGGTAGATTTGTAATTTTACTTGAAGGTGAAAACCATTTTTATCATACAACAATTGTTAAGTGTCTTTCCTTCTATAAGAAAAGAGTTTGAGGGCCGGAGCCATAGCCCAGCGGGTAGGGCGTTTGCTTTGCACGTGGCCGGCCTGTGCCGCCCGGGTTCGATCCCCGGCATCCCATGTGGTCCCCTGAGCACCGCCAGGAGTGGTTCCTGAGTGCAGAGCCAGGAGAAACCCCTGAGCATCGCCGGGTGTGACCCAAAAAGCAAAAAAAAAAAAAAAAAAAAATTTTTTAAAAAAAACCATAAAAGCGACATATAAAGTGTGTGCAATAGAGACAAAGAAGAATAAATTTACACTGTGATTAAGAATAAATGAATACTGTTCATAAAATCATAACAGAACACAAATTGAAATGCAAAAAATCTATCTATGTATAAAATTATTAAACATTATAATTATTATTATATATAATAAAATATGATATATTTATAAAACAATATGTAAACCGTCACATAATACATTTTATATAAAATTCTTATAAATAAATATTATAATATCAATCTGGACCAGGAGCTAAGAGATAAATAATACATAAAACACAGCTGTAAGCAATTTTTGAAGTTTTAGTGAAGGGTGTGAATCCATTTCTTAAAAAAGTTTTCAGCACTTCATTTCAACTTGTCAATAATGTTTAATATGTATTTTGTGTTATACTCAAGGTCGAAAGACATTACTTCTTCTTCTGCTTATAATTTCTGGCAATATTTCTCTCTTCACTTTATCTTAATGGTAAATTTACTCACCCTAATTATGTGATAAAGAAACTGTCAAAACTGAAATGTCAATGCCTAATGTAAAAGTCAAAGAACACATTCAGTGACTATTTGTGAAATTATATATTGGATACTGTTACTGCTTCTATTTTAGGATAAGTATTTTTGAGGAACTAAAAGAGAACATATCAACAAGTCCCAGCTAAAAACAGAAAATAAAAAGAAAGAGCAGTAGCTAAGAAAACCAAAAGATCATTTGATTAAAGTTTATGTCAAAGTCCAATTAGATCTAATGATCTATTCTATTTTTATTAAAATCCATTTTTTTTTTGCAGCTTGAAAAGAATTTTTATCACATTTGACTGCAGCTACCATGTGGCACGAGTCTGAAGCAGATCAATGATGGCAAGGGAAAATATTCACTATCACTGGATTCAAAGAAAGAAGGAGTGTAAAAAAAGAAAATCAAAAAAAAAAAGGAAGGAGGCCTCTTGTATAGCTGTTTCTGCATAATAAGCTGTCTCATTTATTAAGGAACTTTGAACAACACATGCTTTTTAATTTTTTTTTTTTTTTTTTTGCTTTTTGCATCACACCCGGCAATGTTCAGGGGTTACTCCTGGCAGTTCTCTGGGAACTATATTGGATGCCAGGAATCGAACCCAGGTCAGCTGCGAGCAAGGCAAACGCCCTACCAGATGTGTTATCCCTCTGGCCCCTAACACATGCATTTTTATCTCACAGTTTTATGGATCAAAAAGCTGTTATATTGGAACTACTATATACAGTAGTTATATAGAATGATCTATATATATATACATATATATCATTCTGTAGATTATATAGATTATATAGATCAATAAATAGAATGAGTTACCATAGTGTCTCATATAAAGTTCATGAAATGAATGACCATGACTATAATTTCAGTGATCTAGAAGATTTGATTTGGGGACTGGAGCAATAATGCAATGAGTATAGCATTGGCCAATCTAGGATACCTGGCATTCCATATGGACTTCTGAGCACTGTCTGGAGTAATTCTTTTTTTCTTTTTTTTTTCCCTTTTTGGGTCACACCCGGCAATTCTCAGGGGTTTCTCCTGGCTCTGCACTCAAGAATTACTCCTGGCAGTGCTTGGGGGGACCATATGGGATGCCGGGGATCGAAACCAGGCCGGCATAGGCCGGCCGCGCACAGGGCAAACGCCCTACCCGCTGGACTATCGCTCCAGCCCCTGTTTGAAGTAATTCTTGAGCGAGGAGTGATCCTTGAGCACCATTGGGTGTGATCCAAAAAAGCTAATAAATAAATAAACAAATAAACAAACAAACAGGCAGGCAGACAGGCAGGCAGACAGTCAGGAGAGAGAGAGAGACGAGAGAGAGAGAGAGATAGATAGATAGATAGATAGATAGATAGATAGATAGATAGATAGATAGATAGATAGATAGATAGATAGATAGATAGATAGATAGATAGATAGATAGATAGATAGATAGATAGATAGATAGATAGATAGATAGATAGATAGATAGATAGATAGATAGATAGATAGATAGATAGATAGATAGATAGATAGATGGATGGATGGATGGATGGATGGATGGATGGATAGATAGATAGATAGATAGATAGATAGATAGATAGATAGATGGATGGATAGATAGATGGATTGATAGATACGTAGATAGATAGGCAGATAGGTAGGTAGGTGGGTAGGTAGGTAGGTAGGTAGGTAGGTGGTAGGTAGGTAGGTAGGCAGGTAGGTAGGTAGGTAGGTAGGTAGGTGACAGGTAGGAAGGCAGGCAGGTAGGCAGGCAGGCAGGCAGGCAGGTAGGTAGGCAGGTAGGTAGTTGGTAGGCAGGTAGGCAGGTAGGTAGGTAGGTAGGTAGGTAGGTAGGTAGGTACGTAGGTAGGTGAAAAAGTTGATTGTGGGTGAAAGGTCTACCCTAAAATTTCTTTCTGGGGCCGTAGCGATAGCACAGCGGGTAGGACATTTGTCTTGCACGCAGCCAACCCAAGTTCAATCCCTGGGATCTTATATGGTCCCCCAAGCACCTCCAGGAGTGATTCCTGATTGCAGAGCCAGGAGTAACCCTGAGCATTGGATAATCAATCAATCAATCAATCAATCAATTAATTAAATTGCTTTCCTCTCCCATATCTGGTAAGTGTACCTGCTTGCTGATATCAAGTAATCTGCAGGGGACCACTCATTAAGAGAGCTTGAGCATCCCCACAGGAGAGTTGTCGGTGTCTAGAGAAAAATACTGAGGAAATAGACAAGGCAAAAGCAATTTTAATTTTTTATAACCTAGCAATGAACACCTCATGCTATCATTTATAGAATATTTAATTATTTTTTTTTTTTTGCCTTTTTGGGTCACACCCAGCAATGCTCAGGGGTTACTCCTGGCTCTGCACTCAGGAATTACTCCTGGCGGTGCTCGGCAGACCATATGGGATGCCGGGGATCAAACCCGGGCCGGCGCGGGCCGGCCGCTGCAAGGCAAACGCCCTACCCGCTGGGCTATCGCTCCGCCCCATTTATAGAATATTTAAAGCACGCGAGAGAAAACACAGCCTGGTAGATGCTAACCTTGTTTGCCGCTGACCAGGGTTTGATTCCCAGCAAATGCATTTGGTCTCTTGAGAACTTCCAGACCTAATTACAGAGCACCACAGGGTACGGCTCAGAAACCCTAGGTGCAGGCACACACACATTTGGTATATACATCTGTGAGGATTCACAATGCTCTTTAAGTCTAGTGACATCAGGAATAAATGAACAAATAAATAAATATTTTTGAAGTAATCATACCTGATGTATGAAATTGCTGATGTTGCAATAGAAACTAAAGAATTCAAAGGAACTCCGAATTTATCAAGCAAAATGGTAAGACTAACAGTAACTGTGTTTACGTTCTTTATTCTATCTCAAATAAGTGTGTGCTGCATTCTTGAAGTAGTGACCTGCTACACACAGGTATAACAACACTTATTTCTGTCTTGGCTTTGCTGTAATAGAGTCAAAAGCTACATCTACAAACTCATACTAAGTCAATGCTAATGCAGTGAATAATAACTCATTCTACTTGTTTAAAAACCATAAGACACATATATGTCTAATGACACGTGTTTTAGCAATCACCAGCTAAGAGTACCACAACCTTACTCAAGGAGCCTTCCAAAAAATCAAGTAGATTTTTTAATAAAGGTTATGATTAATTTGACCTCGCACTTTAATCTGATAATTACAATCTTTACAGAATGTCCTCTATATGGTTGCTATTGCTCCTCCTTGCTCAACTTTATTATCTCAGTCTTATATCTATGAAATTCTTACTGCTAAGTTATGTAATTTGCTCAAATATTATTGTTGTTCTTATTAAGTTACTACATATGCTCTGAAGTCACATCTCCAATGAAACAGGTGGGATTGTTTTCCTAGAAATGTTTAAGCATATGTCAGATCTGAATAATGAAGCATTCAAACAAATTTCAAGAACTAACCAACCAAGATTTTCTTAAACTCATGAAATGCCTGAAAATTGTTCTTATTTGCCCATTATTCAGTTGGCAAACATACACAAATCCAAACTGAAAGAAGCACATACTTAACATAAACATCTTTTTCACAGCATTTCCCAGGCAAGAGAGCTATATTATGTCTATACCCAATGAAAAGACAGCTTTTTTATACAAATGTTAATATTTCCCCTCCCTTCCTCTGTCCTCCCTCCTTCCCCTTCTTCCTTCTTTCCTTCCTTTCTTCTGTCTTTTCTTTCTTCCATCATTACCCTCCCTCCCTTCCTTCCTCCCTCCTTTTTTTCTTCTTTCTTTTATGCCTTCTTCCCCTTTCCTTCCATTCTCTCTTCCTTTCTTCCTTCCTGCCTTCCTTCTTTCCTTCCTTCCTTCCTTCCTTCCCTTCCTTCCTTCCTTCCTTCCTTCCTTCCTTCCTTCCTTCCTTCCTTCCTTCCTTCCTTCCTTCCTTCCTTCCTTCCTTCCTTCCTTCGTTCCCTCCCTTACTTTGTTCTGGCTTCCCTTCTGTCTTATTTTTTCTCCCATTCTTCCTTTCTTGCTTTCTTCTTTTTACCCCATCCTTCCCTTTCCTCCCTCCCTTTCAACCTACCTTCTTTCCTTCATTCCTGACTCCCAAGTAATATTAGGCCTGGAATCACGTTGTCCTAAGGAGCACAATCTTTCTGGGGTAATGGCCGTTTTATAACAGGGCGATTGGGGCTATAGCAGGGTGCTGTCTTGGGGACCAAGCAGTGCCCGGGATTAACTTTTGGAGCTCACACATAATGAAATGTTCATCAGTCCTTTAAATTTTCTTTCCATTTCTTCACATGTGAGTTTCTAAACAAGTTAATGCTAGAGTTTGTCTAAAGAACTATCACTATCACTATCTTCCCGTTCATCATCTATTTACTAGAGCGAGCACCAGTAATATCTCCATATGTCCTGCCTCATGCTAGTAAAACCCAAAGGCATCCGCTTGCTCCAGGGACATAGAAAGTCTCAAACCACTATATTAGGTCATGGGAATGACCTAATATAAATGTTACTGGTGTTTGGCATATCAAAAACAACACGAGCAGCTTGCCAGGCTGGCCGTGAGGGTGGCATACTCTAGTAGTCACCTCTAATAAAGCACTTACTGATGAACCACATGGCCGCAAGCGCCGCCAAGCGCGGACTGTGATAGTCTGGTCTGCTCTGTGGAGTTGTGACGAGAGGGAAGTCCGGATGTGGAAAATGGCGGCCCCCGTGGAGTAGGGGGTCGTCTGGCTTGTTGTGAGGCTCTGCTGGGGTGGCAAGCCAGGGCGAGAACATGCCATGCCTCCCAGGCACCTCATGAGAGGCTGGGCACAAGGAAAGCAAGTAGCAGCTCTACCCCCATGTCTGAGAGTCTCTTGTTCAGCATACCTGGGCCGGATTGAAAAAAAAAACTGCTGCAGGGTGGGTGTCGATGATCCAGGCTGTGATAGTCTGGTCTGCTGGGTGGAGTTGTGAGGAGAGGGAACCGGATGTGGAAAATGGCGGCCCCCATGGAATAGGGGGTCGTCTGGCTTATTGTGACCCTGTGCTGGGGTGGCAGGCCAGGGCTAGAACCTGCCATGCCTCCCTGGTGCCTCATGAGCAGCTGTGCACAGGGAGAGCAAGTAGCAGCTCTGCCCCATGTCTGAGAGAACTATGGGCAAAGGATTTATGTATAGTGAGTTCCAAAGCGCTCAGAAGCTCTTTAGATTTCTGGCATCCCTTGTAATTTGTGGGCCACACACTGTTGTGTTCAGAGCTTACTCAAGACTGGCTGCCAGGTGTCGGGAACGCCGCTGGGTCCCCGACAGTGTCAGGACAGAGGTTGTCTTCTACTTCCAAGGACACCGGGAAAACAGATAAAAACTCACGAGTCTGGTGCAGTTCCAAAAATGGCTTTTAATAGTACAAAAGCTCTTCCACAGCAATCCAATATAATGAACAAATCCTCTAGCTCTGGTTCGAACTTAGACCATACAAAAGAGCCTAAGTCTCCCACCAAAGAGAGAGGATCTCACCGAGCTGAGTCCTACTCAGAAGAAGGAGCAAAGGCCAAAGAGCAAAAGGCCAAAAGCCAAAAGCCAAAAGCCAAAAGCCAAAAGCCGCAGGAACCAAAAAGCTGAAGGCTGAGGAACCAAAAGGCAAAAGGTAAAAGGTGAAGGGGCCTCAAGTCATCCCCTTTATATACACCAAAGTAATCCAATCGGGAGGTTGTCATGCCAACAAAGAACCCTAAACAGTGTAGTGCCACACCCCATTGTAGGTATAAACAAAGGTTACACCAAGGACTAATCCCGAGATTATCTCTTATGTAAAACACTGGAGAGAGAGGGGGCTGATATAAAGTAATACATCTTAACTTCATGAGCTTCATGTAATCTAGATGGTACCCACAAGGTCCTTATTATTATCTGCACCAGTGTGATTCTGAGTATCTTGTTCTCATGTACTGAAAGGCTCATACTCGCCTGCTTAGAGCAAACTAGTATGATCCTTCCTATAGTCTTCCTTTAGTCTCAGCGTAGCCAGGGTGGTAGTCTCCTGGTAAATTCTAACTGTCCCACGTTGGGTGCAGTGGGTATGAAGAGGAGCTGTGCCCAATCTAGAAAACATAGAAGTCTTGTAGATGTATAAGTCAGAAGTTATTCAATCAAGGTGACTTCTGTAACTGCCACACCCTCTAGCAGTGTTTACATAGAAGAGAGATCTCATTAGAATGAACCTTGGCTTAAATAAGATTAAGCTGGGAGTGAGCAAAACAACAAAACTCCCAGATTAGCTAAACATGTCCTCCAACAGCCAGGGATCACAGAAACCCAGCAATGTGGCTTTCCAAATATACTCTGCCTCAGGTCCCTAAAGTTGTAACCTTTTAGTCCATTAAATGCGTTGTGTTTTCTAAAGCCAAATTAGGGAACTACTATAATTAGGAAGTTTCCTCTACCTTTGATATAGGCCAGTAGGTATGAAACAACGTGATTTCTAGGATGTAATAAAACTAATAGCATCCAGGCAGCAAATGCCCACCTTCAGACACTTGAACCAAAATCTATAAGACCTTCATCTGGCACCAAGAGAAGACTGGATCCCTCTCTAGAGATACTCCAGCAAGAAACAGGCCAGAAAAAAAAAATCAAAGTGGTCCATCTATCACTTCCAGCTCTCATGCCTCATGAACTACCATAGGCACTGGAATCTTACCTAGGTAGAAGCCCAAGTGAAGGCAGATTGGAGAACCCAATAAAAGTCGCCTGGAATAAAGAAAGAGTGTGCATATGCTGTCAGAGCCCTTGTGCTGTTGTGCCCACTTGGCCAAGCTCATGTGGTCCCTGAGTATGAGGGAGATGTTGCCCTCATCTCCCCCTTTTGAGATGTTACTTGGGGCTCTCTCTACCTCTAGAGTTCACACTGTCTCTTGAACCCATTAATGTAGGCAGATAGACAGAAAAGGGCCCTATGGCAATGGACTTTATAGGGAGTAAATCAACCAGATGCCATTGGGCTACATCCTGAATCAACCAGTAGCCATTGGGCTACATTGGCACTTGATAGGGTCCAATGGAAATGTTACTGGCTCCTGCTCGAGCAAATCGATGAATAACGGGATTCAAGTGATCAAGTGATCAAGGGAGTAATAAAACTGATGTATGCAGGCAAACCAGGGGTCCACACATGGCAATGAATTGTTGCCCTAAGGCTGCCCAGAATCACTTTTTGGAACCAGGAACCAAGGCTTGGTGAGACCCATTAACCAACAACAAACCCTGAGGGAATTGGATCAACATTTCTCTGCCCAGCCTTAATCCAACTACATTCCAGGACAGAAGATCCAGCAGGAACAGAGGTCAGGAAAAGGAGATTTTCAAAGAAGACCACTCCCAAAGTCTACTCTCCTTGGCAATGGCCCTAACAACCTAGGTTGAAGCCCCATATGGGAGTAGCTTGGGGAGAAATCTATAAAAGCTGTCCTGACCAAAGGACAGTGCACATAAGCTGCCTGAGCGCACGTGGCCAAGCACGTGTGGTGCCCGAGCAAATGTGTCACCCTCATCTATCCTCTTGAGATATGTACTTTCCTCTTCCTTCCCTTTCCTAAAGCTTCCTTAATAAATTCGTTTTACTTCACTGCTAGTCAATGAAAGAGTTGGCCACCCGATGGGGTGACTGACTGGGAGCCTCGAAACTCCTCACCTACCAAGGAAAACTCTGAGACACCGGGTCCTATGCAAAAGCAAGGGTTTTTATTAATATTTGACTATACCGGGGTTCATAACATGACCACAAGCAGTCAGCGGCTAAGAGCCCCGAGCCCTTCTAGGGAGGATCTTTTAAGAGATAATTCCCACCACTACAGAAAAGCCCGCACACAACCATCCAATAGATTTAAAATATTACATCAAGGTCTGCATGCAGGCAGTCAATCACTTTGTAACAAGTTAACTATCACCTACAATCAGGTCACACTCAATACTTTTCTATATTTGGTGCGGCTAGATACACCTGTGATATTATAGGTAAGCAACAGCTATGCTGCTTTTGTGCAGGAATGCAATTCAGGCAATTCAAGCCAGATAGCAGGTTCTGGGTGGGGGTCTGGGTCTCCCAACCTCTAACAGGAATTTGTTCTGGGCCTTTTGTAGATAACAAAAAGGTTACTTCAAGATGAAAAAGGTCACTCAGGCCCTAAATTGGTAACTTTCCATGAGTAGACCTGCCCTGTTTGCTGCCTTCTTTCAGTCAACTCCTGAAAATTCTTTTCTGTGAGGAAGACAAGAACCCTGAGGAAACCCTGGGTAAGGCCTAGGACTGACTTTCCTTTCTTTCAAAGAGCAGTTCCTCGCTCCAGCCTGAGTCTGAGGCTCCCGAGAACTCTCGGGTGGTGGGGATCAAGTCCATGCAGAGAGATCAAGCGGATATCAGATGTGGCTTGACGGCCACCTTGTGGGGATGGTGGAGCTCAGGGCCACACTGTGCAGGGGCTTATCACAGATTTATCAGTCCTTAGCCTGCCCAGCTGGTCCCGGGTGGTAGAGGCGACTGGGGGAGAAAGTGACCATCTATCTCCCCTTCCGGCCTCACATGTAACTGGTGAGGCCCACCTACATCAAAACCACCTTGTCCTAAGACCATCGGGTCTTGAGCAGGGGAACTAAGGCCTGATAAGACCTTTACCTGGAGCTAGCCCAGTCCAGTGAATGCTCTACCCACCCTCCAGGACAAATTCCAGCAGGAACAAGAGGTCAAAAGAGGAATTTTTATTATTTATTTATTTGTCCTGTCCTTCTATTTATTTATTTATTCATTCGTTCATCCATTTATTTATTTATTCATTCATCCATTTATTCATTTATTTATCCATTCATTCCTTCCTTCCTTCCTTCCTTTATTCATTTATTTATTTATTTTTGCTTTTTGGATCACACCCAGCAACACTCAGGGGTTACTCCTGGCCCTTCACTCAGGAATTATTCCTGGCGTTGCTCTGGGAACATGTGGGATGATGGGGATCGAACCCAGGTGGGCTGAATGCAAGGCAAACACCCTACTGTCTGTGCTATCACTTCAACCCCAAAAGAGGAGGTTTTAAAGACCACTCCCATCTCTACCCCTTGGCAACCAGCCTAATAATAACTCTTAGGTCGAACTCCCATGTGGAGCAGCTTGTGATAAACCCTATAAAAGCCACCTTGGACAAAGGAAGGACACGCATAGGCTGCTGAACCCTTCTGCTGCTTGTGCCCACATGATTGGAAATGTGGAGTCTGAGCACATTGTTGCCCTCATCTTCCCCTCCTGAGATGTGTATTACCCTGTCTGTCACTTCCTAAGAACTACCAAAGATTTTACTTCACAGCTCATCTCCTCCTGAAATTCCTCTTCTGTGACAAAAGCAAAAAGCTGTAAGGCCTGGGCAAGGCTGGGGAGTTCTCTCTCCTCCGGCCTCACATATGCCACCTGTGGGGCCTACAGACCTCATCTAGAAATACCAAAATTCATAGCGTTAACAGAGATCCAATATATCAAGCATTTTATTGTGTGTCCCTCAAGTAATCTTGTAAGAAATTATGCTTGAGTTTAAGAAAAATTGAAAATTCTACTAGTTTATTGAGCTGGTAATAAACATGGGCAGCCACTAAGGAGTTTGAGAGAAAAAAAATGAAAGAAGGAATAACTTAGCCTGGAAGGCATGGGCATCCTTTGAGATGCAAATACTGAGCTCTTTGGAGATGCAAAATTCTAGGCCCTGGAGTAAACTCTATTCTCTCTGGAATCAGGAACTTACTCTTTCACATTTCTCTGAATGGATTTTTAAATATAAAACAATTGCTATTTAGGCCAAAGACAGTACAGCTGGTAGGGCATTGTGTTGCATTCTCCTAACCTGGGTGCAATCTTTCACAGCCTTAGTCATCGCAGTGCACAGAGCTAGGAACAGGTCCTGAAGACAGTCAGGTGTGTTCCAAGAAGAAAAAACAACAAAAAACACCTTCACAAAATCCAAAGACAAGCAAAAGTATCTTATATCTTGACTAAGTAACATTTTTTTTTTATTGTAATAACAAGGAAACATTGGTTGGGGAGCTTGCTGCCAAATGAAGAATCCATTCTCTGTACTACACAGTTCCCAGGATGTAGCTTTGATGGTCCCTAAACACAACTGATCTTAGAGATCTTCCTGGTGGCCAGGTAATCCCCAGTAACAGTTTTAACAAAAACATTGCCCTACCCAACTCTACATTGAAAAGCAGCCTGGATGGCTAATGAACACTGATGGTGACCATAGCATCTTGAGCACAGCTTAGGAAATCAAGCTAAACAATAATAATAATATAATAATAATGACAATAAATAATGATAACAACAGTAGACGTGGAGAACACGACTTAAGTACATTCAGCATTGCAGTTATCACTATTGCTCTTAATTTTAGTTTAATTTTGGCAAAAGTGTTTTCCTATGGTTAGTTTTTCTACATGATTGTTCCTGGAATCCAGAATAAATATTCTTCTGAATATGTTTCAGGTTACTTCCAGATGAGGTGTGGTGTCAGGAAATAAAGCACATAAGTAGGAAATACAGCTAACAGAATTCCAAGCAGCAGAGGACATTGAAAGAGAAACCTTGCAACTGCCCATGGCAGGACTCCTCCTCAGGTAACCTAGCTGGGAGCTGGCGGTGGCCAGCTGGCACACGGTGAAAAGCAGCAGGCACAGGCAGACCCCAGAGCCCCCAGTTTGGACAGCTATTGTTGCAGGTGGACCCCATGGGTGACTTATGTGAGGCAGGAAGGAGAGAGAGATGGTCGCTTTCTCCCCAGCTGCCTCTGCCACCCGGGACCCGCTGGGCAGGCTAAGGACTGATAAAGTCTGCAATGAGCCCCTGCACGGCGTGGGCCTGAGCCCCACCAGCCCCACGAGGTGGCCGTTGCCACGCCTGAGGTCCGGCTTGATCTCTAGGCACGGGAGTTGATCCCCACCACCCGAGGTTTCTCGGGAGCCACGGACTCAGGCTGGAGCGAGGAATTGCTCTTTGCAGGAAAGGAAAGTCAGTCCTAGGCCTTACCCAGGTCTGCTTTAAGGTTCTTGTCTTTCTCGCAGAAAAAGAATTTTCAGGAGTCAACGAGCAGTGAAGTAAAATAGGTTTTATTGAGGAGGTTTTAGGTGAGGGGGAGGGAGAGAAAGAAAGGAAAGAGTAACTTGCTCAAGGGAGAAAGCGGGCTGCTCCAAAGGTGGAGAGCGAGTAAGAGAGAGAGTACACATCTCAAGAGGGGAGATCGCGGGCAACACACGTGCTCAGGCAGCATGTGCACGCAGGCAACATGTGTACCCAGGCAGCATGTGCACAGGCGACATGTGTGCCCAGGCAGCATGTGTGCGCATGCAACATGTGAGCCCAGGCAGCATGTGCGCGCTGTCCTTTGGTCAGGACGGCTTTTATAGATTTCTCCCCAAGTTACTCCCATATGGGGCTTTAACCTCGGTTGCTAGGGCCCCGCTGCCAAGGGGAGTAGACTTTGGGAGTGGTCTTCTTTGACTGGAATGTCCTGGGGTCTTCCTTGAGCTGGGTCCTGGGCGGGAAGGCTGATTCATCTCCCTCAGGAGATTTACACATTCCTTTTGGCCTTCCCTTCCCCAGGGTCTATTGTTGATAGTGGTCTTATTAAGTTTGGTTTCGGGCTTTCAGTCAGGTGTGGCTCTGGATCTCTTCTTCAGGAATTTATTGCCATGTGGTGCCCCCCTGTCTGCCTGCCTACAACACTATGACATGTTAGGGAAAGAAATAGGAACTGCAACTCCCAGAATTCGAGCCCAGAGGAGATTGAATGGGACACTTTGCACTAATAGGAAGGTAACATGCTTGGAAGTGGGAAGAGGAGAAGCCAACTGCTTAGCATCTCCAGAGTTTACATGACAGAGAGGAAGAAACAGTGCCCTAGAAGGATCCATCCCCAGACTACCACAGCACTATGGGGAAATAATGCAGACCCCTCCTCGAAGAGGGGATGAAGAAAACAACCCTGAACACTCAACAAAGAATAAACACATATAATCTCTCTGAGAAAGAATTCAAGAAGAAATGCTGAGGATGTTTAATGAGCTCAATGAAAAAACGGAACAGATGTTCAATAAAATACAGAAAAACATATATGAAGCAGTGTCAGCCAATAATTACGGGAGGAAATGAGAGCAGAAATAAGAACACTAGAAACAGAAATATCATTAGTGTGAAGAAACAGAAAGCCTTCCACCTAAGATAGATGACAAGACAAGGCTGTTTGCTCTTACCACTTCTATTCATTATAGTACTGGAAGTACTTGCCATAGCAATCAAGGAAGAAAAGGTTATTAAAGGCATACACAGAGGAAAGGAAGAAGTCAAGCTGTCACTATTTGCAAATGACATGATATTATATTTAAAGAACCCTAAACTCTCTACCAAAAGTTCCTAGAAACAATAGATTCCTATAGTAGAGTTGCAAAGTACAAACTCAATACCCCAAAGTCAATGGATTTCCTATATGCATATAATGAAGGAGAAGAAAATGGTTAACAAAGAAATTAGCCCATTCACAATTGTGCCACAGAAAATCAGATATCTAGGAATCAGTTTTACTGAGAATGTAAGGATTCTCATCCTTACTGAGAATGTAAGGATTCTGTACAAAGAACACTACAAAACATTATTTCAAGAAATAAAAGAAAACCCGAGGAAGAGAGACAAATCCCCTGCTCATGGATTTGGACCCTTAAGCACTGACCAGTGTAGTCCAGAAAATAAAAAAAGGAAATAAAGCACATGCACCCTCCTTGATGTGAGTGTTATTTCATCAATTGTGATCCTGAGTGAAGAAAAGTGGGAGGAGAATGCTTTATCCCCTTGTTTCTTCCCATCTGGTTTCTTGTACCGAATAATCTCATCTCATCTTCTGCCTTCAAAATGGGATTTCTGCAGTAGTTCTGATTCTCAGGCTCTTAGACTCATTAAAATACATCACTGGCTTCTCATGGTCTCCAGCTATGCTGATTGCTAATTGTAAGACAACTTCATCATTGTCTGAGCCAACTTTTCACAGTATATTAATTCCTGTAGAATCTATCTCCCTCTCCGTACTTCTAAGCATGATTAGATATTTTCTTGTCAGTGGTTTTATATATGTATATATAATATTATATATTTATATATAAATTTGTATATATTTATATAAAATATATTTATATTTATATATTATATATATATAAAACTCACTAGAATCAACAGTTCTGAGTGTTTAGAAGATAGAGCAGAGAGATAGGAACATGCAGAAAGAAATTAGCTATACATCTCTTAGCATATAGCTCAACTTTATATCTGCATTTCTCTATGTCTATATGTCTTTATAGTCCTAACATATTTATATCCTCTCTTTAAATATTCTCATGTTGCAGGCCTCCTAAGGGCCGCTGCATCTGCTCTGGATTGCCTCCTGCAAATCACTTCGTAGATAATGGGGTAATCTAATGTGGCAGTTTATCCGACCATGTATGCTGTACTAGCTGGTATAAATATTCTCCCATGCTACCACAATCATCGTGGGACTAGCTAGATCTTACCAGCATATTAGCCTGGCCACGTAGGATACCTAAGTAATTAGACCAGAGAGAAATGCTGTTTGCTTCCAAGCAAACAAGCATGGCTCCCCTGATATACTCAAAGGCAACTAAAATATAAAACTACAATGAAGTAGAGGAGACTTGTGAAGGCTTGGAGAAATATTTAACTGGCATTGGTGTTGGTCTTTGGTACAGAGACATGCCATCTCAGAAACCCCCTTCTCTACACTACAAAGGCATTCCCAGGCAGATCTTGGCTCAAAACATTAGCATACTAAAGGGCCTAGGTGAGGTGCAGGGAGGGATTACCTAAGGGCATTTGACCCTCCCTGCTTTCCATAACAGTGGGAGGAAGGTCTGAGCTGCAGGGGGTATAAACTAGCTGGTTTTCACTCTCACGTGCTTCTTTGTGGGCTCTTGCTAGCTGTGAGCGCTCACCCTTGGAAGTCTTCTTCTCCCTTTAAAAAGCCTTTACACGTGGTGGTCGCCATCTTGGCCTACACGTGGCTGGGGTTCTAGCCTGGAATCCTAAGCACCGGGCTTTTCCTTTTGCTGATTTGTATGCCTGAACCTGTGATAAGTAAAGCCTTTTAAAACTGCATGGGATTCCTGAGTTTTCATCCATTCCTCGCCGGCTTCGGAGGTAGAAGGGAACTCGCTTCCCGGCACTGTCGGGGACCCGGCGGAGCGCCCGACATTCTCATATTTGAAAAGGATATTAACTAAGATAAAAATGAATGAAAATTATTAGAAGAAATGAAAATGATTAAATTTAATATATATTTCTTTAATTCATAAGTATTAGTTACCCATTATAATTACTAATTATCATTATCAATAAGAGAAAAGATTTCTTCCAATAATACACTACACAGAGATCAAGGTGTTTTACAGCATAATTCTAATTATCACAATCTCAAGATTGACATACTATTTAGACTAATTTATTTATTTATTTATTTATTTATTTATTTGCCTCTTTGTGTCAAATTTGGCAATGCTCAGGGCCTTCTCCTGGCTCTTCACGCAGAAATTACTCCTGGCAGTGCTCAAGGAACCATATGCGATGCCGGGAATCGAACCCTGGCTGGCCCAGGCCAGCCATGTTCAAGGCAAACGCCCTACCCGGTGGACTATCCAGCCAGCCCTAGACTAATTTATTAATAAGCAAATCTTAAGATGTAAGGAAGACTAATTAGTATCAGATAGTAAATGGTAGAATAGTGTCTTAAATAATAAAGTTATTTCTAATTCTCATTTTGGTATGTTTATATTGTTGCTCATTAAGTGTAGTCCATGTTTTTTTTTTTAACTTTAGGGTTGGGCCACAGTTGCAGGTGCTTAGTGTTTGGTCCAAGCTCTGTTCTCAGGAATCACTCCTGGGAGATCTTAGGGGACCATATGTGGTGTCAGGGATAAAACCCAGGTCTGCCCTGTGCAAGACCAACCTGATGTACTATCTTACCTTCTATATTATCACTCCAGCTCCAAGTACAGTCTTTTTAAATATAAGACAATTATTTTTAAACGTATCTATCATTGTAAAACATTTTGATATGTATGCATGTGGATGTCAAAAGATCTGTGGTTGCCCACCTACATGATGGTTAGACTTTGTCAAGACTCGAACGAATGGTTTGAGGCTCTTCATATTCCTGAAGCAAGCAGATGCCAGTGGGCTGCACTGACACATGATAGGGTCAAATGGAAACATTACTGGCGCCCACTCAAGCAAATTGACGGATAACGGGCTGTAAAGTGATCAAGTGATCAAGTGATGTATGCCTGTATCATCTAAAATTTGTGAGTTCACAAGGGATCTTACTTTCCTGTATACTCTATGTCTTAGTTTAATACTTGCAATAGCCTATGTCTGTCATCATTGGTATATACTGAATTTTTATGATATTTTCAAGAATTCCATATCTATATATAGAGAGATTAGTCACATATTTTCCTTTTTATTATAATAATTTTACTATTTTTAACTTCATAGACAAATAGAAATACATAGGAGAGAAAGATACTGATAATATCATCTGTCTTATGATTTGAGAGATGCACTTAGTGAGAAATAATGTTATACATATGTTTTCCTATGAACATTTTTGAAGCCTATAGCATGTAAAAGAAATTTTAAAATTAAAAGGACACAGAAAAGTTTATTTTAAATATACTCTTATATAAAACACTTGAAATAATCAAGGAAAGAGAAAAAAATATGAGATGTGGTATGTGGGGGGGGGAGGGTGGATGGAGAGAGACAGAGAGAGAGTGAGCTTTTTAATGAGATTGTACCAAATACATAGAAAAATTTTTCCTTGTGGAATTGATTATTCCTTTTTAGAGGTAATAGAAAAGCAGCGATTAAAGTATTCTGCTTAATCAAAGATAAATTCAATAGAATTTAAATAAACAAATAGAAATTACCTAGGGAAAAATAATGAGAGCTTTGTTTGATATATGGGAAAGGTGGAGGCAGGAAGCAGAATAACTGGAAATAATTTTTACAAGAAACAAGCAAAGCAGGTACTTTTCATGAGAAATACTATATTCACTATACTGTGTAATGTGACCTTTCTTATAACCGCACACATCCTGAATAAAATTACAGAAAACAAATTATGCTGGTGTGATTAGATGCTTTTCGGAAGCCAGTGAAGAGGATGAGTTTTATGTCAAAGCTGTCCAGGGCCAAAAGGACATGTATCTATCTGGGTTACCTTTCATAATTCACCAGTTTTTTCTGTAAGATATCAAAAATAGATAAAATAAATTACACATTTTACATTAAAATGTGACCAGTGTGCATCAGTTGAATTATTTCATTTGCTTTAAATTATTTTCCCTCAAAAATATTTCTCATGCTAAAAAAAAAGTAAAACATGTTTCAGTGTGATGGGAAAAGCTCTGTAATGATATCAGTTGTGTTAGTGATAAATAGAAGGTGCACTTATTAAAAGGATCTTACAAAAATGGTCCAACATAGAATACTAATTAAGTGCACATTGTTTGCTTATAACTAGTAAAATTCATTGTATATGAGTGTGTTTTTGTGTGTATGTGTATGTGTATTTGTGTTTGTGTCTAGATCTATTTGAGATGATTTATACCTACACACATATTAATAGACTAGAGCTGTTACCGACTGGATCCCATGGGGTGTCAAAAGATCACGTGGCAGCCCACCTACAAGATGGTCAAATTTCTTTGTCAAGACCCTGAACGAATGGTTTGAGGTTCTTCGTATTCCTGAAGCAAGCAGATGCCATTGGGCTACACTGGCACGTGATAGGGTCAAATGGAAATGTTACTGGCACCCACTTGAGGAAATCCATGAACAATGGGATGTCTAGTGATCTAGTGTCTAGTATACATATTTTACAATTACATATTATCAAATTTCATATTATATAAGAGGTAAATGCACATCTAATTTTGAGTGTTTTAGAAAACATAATAAAATCAACATGTAAAAATGTAATGAATATTACAACAGCAGGTTTACATGAATAAGAAATTTGGCCTGTGATATTTTGTAGGGCTTTTAAAAGGCACTATTTATTAAACATTATAGATACCTTTTTAACTGCCTGGGACCACTACACAATAGGTAGTGTAAGCCTGCAAAAAATACTTTTTCCTAGGAGTTCACAGGACCAGATGCCTGAAAGAAAGCTGTGGACAATACCATACTCCCTTTAAGATGTTGGCTGACTCTTCACAGCTACCCACAGTTTCCAGCAGTCGTTAGCATTCCTTACCCTTAGGACACATTTTTCATATGTCTGCATTAAATTATATGGCAAATGCCCAAAGTACTATATGACTTTCCAGTCCACTCTTGGTGTTTGATTTAATTGATTTTGTTGAGAAACTATTTAAAGGTAGCCACTGAGATGCACTGGGGATACACCACTAAAAATAACAGATAAAAATTTCTGACCACAAATATTTTAGTATTTTATATCTTCTGGTATAATCACTATCAATTTAAAAAAGACAATGTGTGTAGCTATGTAAATGTGAATGCATATTGCATATGTATGGATTTTTGTTGGTGGTGGGGTGATCTATCTAGTTGCATAATAGTAGACTGTGTTTATGGACTACTCCTGGCTCTGTGCTCAGGAATCACTCCTGCAGGGTTTAGGGAACTACTTGGGGTGCTGGGATCAAAACTGGGTCAGTAACATGCAAGGCAAACTGCTTAACTGCTAGTTTCACATACAATACTATTCTAGAATTCTGCTGACTTGAAAACATACTTGCTAACTTTTGTAAGGAAGTTTTTAAGGGATCATTTTATAGCCATGTCATCAGAACCATAATAATGGTTGAAATTTTGGGCATTTTTGGTATCCTATAATGTGGTAATTTCTTAGGAGAAAGAAACATTTCTATTTGGATGACAATATGTTACTGTGAAGGCGTGAGGAGAGTTTTCTGAAATACATGCCCAGTATTTCTGTTAGAATTGCATAGCGTCTCTAGAGAGTCTTAGCTAATCCTGCCTTAGCAGTGTGTAACTGTCAGGAGTGTCCAGTATTTGGTAATTGACTAAAACTGAGGATCTGGATGACCTTTGAAAATGCCAACACTTGATCAAGATCTGATGCTTACGTTTTTAGGAGACTGCAGATCCCTGTATAGCATGTCATTGATCCTGCCGTTATCAGTCTTTTACTTTAAGCCAGATTACTATCAACTTTCATTGACACATAATGGTAAAGATTATTCTCATTTTTGTAATATTCAGTGAAAAATGTATACACAACTAAATCTGAGAAGGAAACAAAATAAATAAGCCTGAAGGTCACTTTCCAGTACCATTTACTTCTGTTTCATGCGTTGAGCACTGACAGTAAAATTAAAATTTTATGTTGAAAACCTATACCAAGTTTTGTTAGGCTTCCTGTGTCATACTTTACACTAAAAAGAATATCATGCATCTATTTTTATTACCTCATGCAAGTTTAGAACATTCTGTAGTTACAAAATGATGAAGCTTGGTTTCAATTTCTGGCACCACAAAAATAAATATAGAAATACGGGCCGGAGTGATAGCCCAGCAGGTAGGGTGTTTGCCTTGCACACAGCCGGCCTGTGCTGGCTCAGGTTCGATCCCGGAGTCCCATATGGTCCCCTGAGCACCGCCAGGAGTAACTCCTGAGTGCAGAGCCAGGAGTAACCCCTGAGCATCGCCGGGTGTGACCCAAAAACTAAAAATAAAAGAAATAAAATAATAACTGCAATGATAAAATGTTCCTTATTTTTAAGGCTTTGAAAATTTCTTAAAGAATTAAAGATATGTACAGTAAGATTTAATAATGACAATAAAAACTATCACTTGATCACTTGAATCCTGTTATTCATCGATTTGCTCGAGTGGGCGCCAGTAACATTTCCATTGGACCCTATCACGTGCCAATGTAGCCCAATGACATCTGGTTGATTCAGGAATATGAAGAGCCTCAAACCATTCCTTCAGGGTCTTGACAAAGAAGTTTGACCATCTTGTAGGTGACGCAGATACACCCTGCAGAGTAGATACAGCTTTCCCTGTTGAACCCCTGCATTCTACGGACCACAAGAGTGATTTCCGACCCTAGTCCACCATCCCGATAGAGCCTCAGAAGAACCCAGAGGAACCCCCACATCTGGCTGGCAGCAATCTTCACCATTTACACTCTGCAGCTCATAGGATCTCCACCCAAGAGATTAAGCCAGTCTCCAACCTGGCTTGTCAGAAACCCAGCCTACAAGGACCCACCCTTCAGAAACCCGCCCTTCAGAGGAGAGTATTTCAAGCCCAGGAATGCTTGAGCCACAGACACAGATACACCCGGCAGAGCAGATGCCAGTTTTCTCTGTTGTGCGTGGCTGCTGTAAGCCACGCAATTTACCTCCAAATTCCCATGAATATTCTACCCACCCCTCTGAGAGAGCCCCACAAACTACTGAGTGTATAGTGCCCACACGGCAGAGCCTGGCAAGCTGTCCAATGAATATTCAATATGCTAAAACCAGATAAAAACTATAAAAAAACTGAAAAAGTAGAGTAACCCCCTGAGCATCACCGGGTGTGACCCAAAGAAGCAAAACAAAACAAAACAAAAAAACCTAAAAAAATAGTGTTTCAGGGGCCGGAGTGATAGCCCAGCGGGTAGGGCGTTTGCCTTACCGCGGCCGGCTCTTGCCGGCCCGGGTTCGATCCCCAGCATCCCATATAGTCCCCGAGCACCGCCAGGAGTAACTCCTGAGTGCAGAACCAGGAGAAACCCCTGAGCATTGCCGGGTGTGACCCAAAAAAGCAAAAAAAAAATAGTGTTTCTTTTACCTTTGACTTAGACTAGTAAATTGATATTGGGATTTATGAGATCATAAAATTTCACATAAAAATATGACAGCATCATGTTGCTATCCCCAACATTTCATGCATTGGTTCTCCTTAAAGTTTATGGTATTAGTTAATAAAGAGAAGTTATTGATTCTCAACATAAGGCTGACTTTTACTTGTGTGTTTGTTTTGGGCCCACACCAAGCAGTGCTCAATAATCAACCCCAGTTTTGCATTAGGGAATCACTTGGGGATCATATGTGATGTTGGATATAACATATATGTAATATATCTGATGACATGCTTGTTCGTTCTTGTGAAGACAAGTGTCCTACTTGGATTATGACTTCAGTCTCCGTAGAATATTTTTAGGGAGGTTTATTAGGCAGTATTAAATAAATTGGGGCTGATTGTATGTAATACTTAGCAAATTAGTTCGAGTGATTCAAGTCCCCAGAGCCCAGAGTGTGGAGCTGTTTAGTCACTTAGTGCTGGGAAACGCCAGGCATACTGACTGGTTTCTGGGGCTGTGAGATCACACAGGGGCCTCCAGAACTACCCCTATTGGTCTGGGGGTCACCATGTGTTGCAGTACACTGCTGCCCAGAGCCTCTGCATCTGGCCTGGAGTTGCCTCCTGCAGGTCACTTTGTAGATAGGAGGAGGAGGAGAGTTTGAATGCGGCAGTTTTTCTGACCACACATTCTATACTGGCTGGTGTAAATATTCCCTCATGCTGGCACAATATTCGTGAACTAGCTAGATCTTACTGGCATATTTGTTTGGCCACGTTAGATCTCTAAGTAATTAGACCAGAGAGAAATGCTGTTTGCCTCCAAGCAAGCAAACATGGTTCTCTGATAAGTCAAAAGCTAATACACAGAACAACTATAAAGATGAGACTCTTGTGAAGGCTTGGAGAAATATTTAACTGGCTATAGAATATTCTTTGGTCCAGATGCATGCCTTTGTATTCTGAGATACAGTTCCTCTCCGAAGCCCCTCCCCACTGCAGGGGCTCTCCCAAGGCAGATCTTGGCTTGGCAACATTAACATCTCAAAGGGCCTGGGTGAGGTCCTGGGAGAAATTTCCTGAGGGAATTTGACCCTGATGGCTTTCCCTTAGAGGGGAGGTCTAGGTTGCAGGGATATAAAACTAGCCTGATTCCTCTCTTTCGCTCTCCTTTTCCCCTTTTTGCTGGTGGCACTGTGAGGTCTCCTCTTCGCAGGGTCTTAACACATGGTGGCAGCCATCTTGGCCTATACATGGTCACAGCCCAGCTGAGAACTCTAAGTTTGGGGTTTGTCCTACTACTGATTTCTATGCCAGAACCTGTGTTAAGTAAAGCATTGTGAATCTTCACTGGATTTTTGCAACTTTCTCCATCCACCAACCCCCAATCCCCTGGGGCAGAAGGGGATCCCTGACCCGCTCCAGGATTTTGTGCAGGGTGCCTCAGCATTTCCCGCATCCATGTAGTACCAGGATTTGAACTCCAGGCCTAGCACATGTGAAGCATGTGTCACTGACAGCTAAGTTGTCTCTCTGCCCTTAAATATAGGATCTATTTGGGAAACATTGTTGATATTATTTTCTCCTCTGTATTATTGGATTGTAAAGGAGAAGCATCATTTTTAATGCCATGAAAACCATTTTGCCAGGATCAATATTGAATTTGAATATTGTGATTATTTTAACTCTGAATTATTTTTTCTTTTGACAAAAATAATTTTGATAGACTCAATAACTTTGTGCAGGGGCTGGAGCGATAGCCCAGCGGGTAAGGCATTTGCCTTGCACGCGGCTGGCCTGTGCCGGCCTGGGTTCAATCCCGGCATCCCATATGGTCCCCTGAGCACCACCAGGAGTGATTCCTGATTGCAGAGCCAGGAGTAACCCCTGAGCACTGCAGGGTGTGACCCCCCAAAAAAGCAAAAAACAAACACACAAAACTTTGTGCAGCAAAGTTATTGCACAATCAATATGCCTGATAGCTATATACTCACATATCTTATAAATTGCTATAGATACATATGTTATACACAATACAGATATATACAGATATATTTTATATTCCCTAGTCTACCTATATGCAAATAGACTAGATATAGATATACATTATACTTAATGATGTACATTTTATGTGCTAACTTACTCCTAATTAATTTGCCTTCTGAGTACATTCATTATAACTTAATATTTATAACTCATGATGCCATTATTAATATTTTATAAAGTAAGACAAAGAAATGAAGGATTATACATAAAAGAATATGAGAAGATTGCCCAGTCTCACACATTCAAGCGATGAGCAGTTTGATAAATGGTGCAATGTGCACTCAATGAGTTAATTAAACTTTGGGATATATATGCCACTTTGCAGAGGATTCTAGTCTAATTGAAGTCAAGACCTCAGTGATCTTTACTGAAGTTATATAGAAAGGAATTAATTGTTTACTATATTAAGCTAGATTTCTTGCATTAAATCTTAAGGAAATGTATAGAAACAACACAGAGAAGGAAAGCATAGAAGGCCAACCTTTCAAATAAACTATTGATTAATTTCCTCTGGCAATATTTTCCAAATGTAAGCTTATAGTAATGTTTCCTCATGACTCTAATTAATTAATCTCAGGCACTCTCCTTAGACTTAGAATACATTCACTGCTGCTTAACCTTTGTTGAGAGTTCCTGAAGTATATAAATTACCTGAAAGCTCACTGGGGAACTTTGCACCACTTTTGTCAGAGTCTTTACTTGTTAAAATTAATTCGTTTAGGTCCTTAAAAAGTCAAGAAATACTGTTAAAACACTGGAAGTATGACAAACGGATATAAGTGGAGACATAGCAAAAAAAAAAAAAACAGCCATTTCTGGGGCTAGAGCAAATTCACTTGTACTGAACCAAATAGAACTTGTTTCACGAACCATTGTTTGAAATTCCAGCAGGAGAAACCAATATTTGTTCACAAGGATTGGACTAAAGTAATATGTGATTTGAATTTCTCTGTGCGGTGTTTTAATCAAATGCAGAGGTTTCACTTAACATTCAACACAATCAGCTAAAATTAGTATATAGTAATTTTTTCTTTGATCATTTATTTCATCCGTTTTTTGTTCTCCAAATAAAGCTATTAAATGCTGACTCATTCCGTAGTATATTAAGCTTTTTTCCTGACTCTGTATGTCTTGAATTGAAATTAATTAACCCAAACAATTGATTCATACTCATTTCAACATATAATTGTTCGGTTAAGAAATGAATCTAGTTCTAAGAAATTTTAAATACACAAAAAGTAGGTTTATTTTAAATTTATAACTTTTTGCCGATAAACAGACATAATGCCAGTGTTATTATAACTCCTGTAAAGATTGGAGTTAAAAATAATAATTTGACATTCATTATTTGCAGTATTAGGTAGCTACTAAATTACCAGAGTGTTCAACAATGAAAACAAAAATATTTCTGAAATTATTTAATTTTCCTTTATATTGTCAAATTTAATTCTAAATTAAAGCTGAATTATATTATTCAACTCAATATTCAAACACTAAACCCTATCATCTAACTATGCAATTGAACCATAATTTGTGCTTAGACCACTAAACTTAGTGCAAAGATGCTCTCAACATTAAAAACACTTGCTTATTGTATCCAAAATTTTAAAGTATTTTGATTTGGAATGGTTTTTTATTGACTATTGTCTAATATGTATAAGCATTTTAAAAATAATATAAAATTGTATCAGATTTCCTACATAGAATCATAATAATATCAAACATATTTGCAAATGATATAGGCCTAACAATTAAAATTAATAATAAATTTAGACTCTTTTATGGTTTATAATACAAAAAAAATCTTTAGACTACTTAGAAACTTAATTTCCAACATTCAATAAATTCTTGAATAAAATATCATCAAGTTTCCTATTTGGACAAATAAAATATGCTTATTACTAATTGTTTCCCTATATTTAATAAGAACAGTAGCAACAATTTTTAAAAAAAATATGACTGAATTATTTTAAAAAAACACCTCCAAATTGTAATTATCCTATTATTCTTTTCTGTCATTACTCTTGAAATAACTTCATAGAATCTAAGAATTAATAAGTAAACCTTAAAATATGAGTTTTGCTTCCATTTTGTACATAGTTTCAAATTGTTTTACCATCTTTGTGATAATAATTTATTCTGCCTGGTAAATATATCTTGCAGCCATCTAATAACAGAATTTAAACATTCTTAATGCTTGTGCCTTTTAAAAGCTTTTGCAAAATAATTTTAAGTGCTTAAATTACATGAATTTTACCCATTCTTGTTTAATTTTAGCACTTTAAACCATGATATATTCATACAATCTAAGACATTAAGTTAACTAAGTACAGTGACTTAAAATGAGAACCACCATTTAATATTTTCCCTAATGTATGCTTTATATTGCATAAATGTGGTTTAAAATATTTCATTACATGTGTTCTTATATGGGACACCACCTATATCTACTTTGCGTGAAGTTTAACTTTTGGTGGTATAACAGTTCTGAAATTCAGATTTTCTTCTGATGTTTTTAAATGCTTCTATATGCTGCATTTCTCAACGACTTTAATATCCATAAAATAAGCAGATATACCCCTCTCTGATTCTTAATATAAAAACCACATTCATTTTCTATAACTTTTCTATATTATAATAAGGTAAAAATGATCACACTTGGAATAAGTAGATAATGCTTCTCCTTTGGCACAATAGAGGCATTTTCTTATAGCTCCTGAGGCTGGAGTCTTAATTCATATCACTGATCCAGATATCACCAAGTAATCCAGGTAGTCACTCTGGAGGATCTAGGGAATTCATTGTATGCTTTTCCAACTTCTGATATTGACCTGCCTTCCTGATTTCTGTTTACATAATTATACTTTCTCCATTCAAGGTCATATTGCCTTCCCTTCTCTCCATGTCAAATTTCCTACTTATAATGATACACGAGACTGAAAATATGGTCAACCTTTATAGCTAGGGATACTCTCACATTTCAAGATAACTTTTTCATTTCAGCAAAGACCCTGTTTCCATAGAAAGTAAATTTGGCAATTTCTAGGCTTGCAGATGTGTCTCTTATCTTCTGTGGTCCTTTATCAAGCCCATCAAATAGCATTTGTTTAATTCCTTTGTAATATTATTAGCAGGGGTTCATTAAATCATCTTTTAATTTTGTAAATCTGTAAACCATATTATTCTAAGGTTTGATACATTGATTTCTGAGTAATATTATTTCCTTCCACTTCTTTTTTGTTAATTTTCTTTCTCATTTCTTGGAAGTAGTGACTTTAACTCTGAGTCACTAATATAAACATTTAACCCTATAGGTTATTCATGAGAAATTGCTTTTGTTTCAGATCACTATTTTTAACATTACAAGATGGTTTTAATGTAATTATCTACTGACATTCTCTCTCAGGACTTCAGTATTTCTTCAAAGTGTTTCTACTTCCCATACATAGAAACCTTCCTGGATATTCTTTCTGTTATCATGCCTTTCTTGCTTTCATTGTCCTCGTTATGATAGCTAGGGGATTGCAGACATTTTCAGCTGTGATATGTTGGGGTCACACAGGTATTCATCCATATTTGCCTGTCTTGTACTCATAATTTCTTCTTCAGCACATTGATTGGAGTGTTCATCAAAGGTCATTGTGAGGTTCACACTGGTGCACGTGCTTGACTCTAGGGCCTGCACATCTCTAGTTGTGGTGCTTGATGCCCCACGCCACTTACCTCCGTGGTGCTCACACACATTTAACTGCATGTAGAAAGTCACAGTCTTGAGGCAACTGCGATCTCTGGCCACAGGAACCCCAAGTCAGCTCTGTATGTGCAGGCAACATGGGGATTCAAGTCAGAGCTTAATGCTTGCAAAAAAAGAGACTTTCAGACACGAAACTGTCACCAGACCATTTGATTTCTTGTTGTGTACCTTAAAAAATACTATGAATTAGTATTAAAATATTTTTGTTTGATTTTTAGCCTTGTCTGGGAATGCTGGGGAGCTGCTCATAGCTCACTGTTCCTAGTCTCTCCCAGGACTGTTTGAGGAGATGGCAGCGTGGTTTGGAACCTGGGCTCCGTGTGCGGAGCATATGCTCCAGAAACAGGCTTCACCCTTAAATAAACTATTTGAGCTGATAACTGTGAGGCAATGCACATGTCTGTATGTGTATAACAACTAACAGAAAAGAATATCTCTCTAAGTAACTGGTAGTATGTATATATGTGTAGACTTGGTGCTTGTGTACATGCATCCTCATGGTATGTCTACGTGTCCGTGGGTATGCTTCTGAGCCTGTGATTCTAATAAGTCTTCAGTTGGTTTATTGATTTTTATAAACAAGGATATCAGGACAGTAAATGCGCTGTATTACATATTGTCCTTTGTTTGCTGACCAAGAGTAGAGCTATGTTTTTTAGTAATTCAATTGCAGATTTTTATTAAAGCTATAGTGGAATGTGAGTAATTACTTGTTTGTTTGTTTGTTTGTTTGTTTGTTTGTTTGTTTGTTTTTAACAACAGCTGACCAGACTCAGGGCTTGCTCTTGGCTCTGCTCTCAGGGATCACTCTTAGTAAGCAAGAGGGACATCTGGGGTACAAACCGGGCCACCCATGTGCAAGGCAGAAGCCCAACCTGCTGTGCTATCTCTTGGCTCTCAGGCAGAATATTTAGATGAATGACAGCAGACACAGTAAAACTGAGAATATGGAATTTAAAAACTAATTCTTAGCTTAGTATACTTTAACGTAAGCAAGCTAAAGTGAAAACTAACCCTTTCAGAGTATCTATTCCTAATTTGAATATTTTCCTTCCCCTTGTATTTGAGAGGGAGGAAGCATGACTTTCTGACTCAGTACAGCTTATTCTCTGGTTGAACGCAGACTTTTCTGTTAGAAACATTTTCTTTAAGTTCTCATAATATGTGTGGGTGCACATCATTGGCACCTTCCCAATCCTGGTCTAAGTCTGCAGCGCCTGATCCCCTCTTAATCTAATTTTCATTTCCACTTCCCCCAGATCACATAAGACAAATGCATTCTTCAAGCACCCTTTACATTTTATGATGCTTATTTGCTAAGATTGCTGCCATCAAAGGATGCCCCGAAAAACAAATCAGCGAAGAAACAAAATGCTCCGTTTCTTTTCCCTCCACAGTGAATCTGAAAGTGAAACTGAGCCAACCACTAACCAAAGTTCTTTCAGCATCTCTGCGGCAGCAGCAGCATCTTCTGGACAAAAAGAAAACTTGTAAGATGACAGCATTGAGGCTGTAATTAACAGGGGAAAGGCACTTCCTCATAAATGCATGTATTTCCAGGCTTTTGCTAGAAACCGATGTGAATAGAACTAAGAATAGAGTGCATATAAGCTATGCAATCATTTTTAAGTATATAAGCTCATCTTTAACTAAAGTTTAGAATGCTGATTCCGAAATTAATCGTATTTATATATTAATTAGGTATAATTATATCTGTTAAAGATAAATATGAGTACTTTTTTAGCATTCTTACTATGTCAACTGTATAATGTCTAATTTTTTTTTGGCTTTTTGGGTCACACCCAGAAATGCTCAGGGGTTACACCTGGCTCTGCACTCAGGAATTACTCCTCGTGGTGCTCAAGGGACCATATGGGATGCCGGGGATCTAACCCAGTAGTTCGTGGCAACACAAAAACATCCTACCCGCTTTGCTATTGCTCCAGTCTAACTGTATCATTTATTCAAGTTAACATTTTATTCTTCCTACTTACAGATTTTATGCATTAATTCTAGTATACACTAAACAATAAACTATGCATAATCATTATTTTAATGTATAAAATTTGACATTTGTTTTCTAATATTTTCTTATCATAAATGAGGTCATATAAATTTTATATTAATTTTTTTTGTAAGGATATAAAATAAAAATTTGTGTTAATGTTAAATGTTTATTTTCCTGACCCCAAAAGAGCCCTTAATATGGCAGCAGTAAGAAAGGCAAAAAAGCAGTGCCTGATAAAATTTCATGGCCATCCCAGGCTGCCAAAACGAAGAAGGACTAAAATGACTGTCTGTACTTTCAATGCACGTACGCTGGCATCGGAAGCATATATTGAGGATCTGATCTGCAAGCAAAAAAGATCAAGTACGACATCATTGGTCTGACTGAGACGAGGAGGCATCAGTCGCATCATGCTGTATTTGACACCAGAGAAGAATTGTTCTTTGGGACATGCGACGAAAGAGGCATCGGTGGCATTGGTGTCCTTGTCAACACGAACATGGCCTTAAACATTGATTCATTTGAATACTTAACAAACCAAATAGGACGATTACACTTGAAGAGATGTGGCCCACTGCCATCAATTTCTATCTTCATTGTCTACGCACCAACATCCACATACAAAGAAGATGAAATTGAGAAATTCTACATGGAATTGGAGGAGTTCTATAAAAAAAGATCACACCTTCTACAAGATCATAGTTGGTGATTTTAATGCCAAGATAGGACCAAGAAGATCGGCTGAAGAACACCACAGCGGGACCCATGGCCTAGAATGGAACGAATAGGGTGAGAGACTATCTGAGTTCATCATGTCCACCAAGACCATTCATGGGAACTCACAGTTCCAGAAAGCTGAAGCGAAACGTTGGACATGGGAATCTCCTGGCGGACAGTTCCACAATGAAATTGACCACATCATCTTCAATCAATGGTTTTGTCTGACCGATGTTGCTGTCGTCCCCAAATTCCAGACAGGATCGGACCACTGTCTCCTTCGTGCAAAATTCTACTTCCGGCAAGGGGAGAAAAGGTTGCAAAGTTTAAGAAGAGAACTCCCAGAACGACCACCAACTGGGAACTCTTTGGCACCATTGCAGCAACATGGGAAGATACCATCATTGATGACATCGATGAAGAATACAACCGACTGATTCAGCACCTCCATGATTGTGCGAAGAATGCTGAGAGAGAGAAAGACACAAAAGGACGCCTGTCTTCAGAAATTCTCAAGCTCATTCACCAACATGGCAAGGCGCGAGCCTCAGGAGACCAAATGCTAACATCCAAGCTTGCTCAACGGTGCAGAGAAGCAATAAAAGAAGACCTCAAAGACAGAAGAGCAGAAATACTGGAAGATGCAGCAGAAGCCGGGAAAAGCATTCACACCGCCTGCCTGTCCTTCACCAACTATAAGACCAAGATGACTGCCCTCCGACGCCCTGATGGATCTATCACATCTTCCAGAAAGGCAATGGAGAAGATTATCCAGGACTTCTACTCAAATCTCTTTGATAGCCACATCCACCTGCTCACATACCAAATTCCACAGGATGGATATGTCATTCCCAATGTTCTACCTTCTGAAATCCGACATGCCATCTCGTCGGTAAAGAAGGGAACAGCACCAGGCCCAGACAAAGTCAGACCCGAACACCTGAAGAATCTGCTGTTGGTATTCATCAATACACTAGCTCGGCTCTTCACACACTACCTGTCCGAATGCAAGGTGCCCTCCCAATGGAAAACCAGCAGAATAGTTCTACTGTTCAAGAAGGGAGACATTCACGACATCGGCAACTATCGCCCCATCTGCCTGTTGTCTGTCATCTACAAGCTGTTTACATGAGTCATCCTGAACAGGATTAGCAGAACACTAGATGAAGGACAACCATGCGAGCAAGCAGGCTTCCGGAAAGGATTCAGCACAATCGACCATATCCACACAGTAACCAAGGTCATCGAGGTTTGTAGGGAGTACAAGATGCCGCTCTGTCTCACGTTCATTGATTTACAGAAAGCCTTTGATTCTGTGGAGACTGAAGCAGTCATAAAAGCCCTAGACAAACAGGGTGTTCAAACCCAGTACATCAAGATCCTTCGTGAGCTGTGTTTTGGATTCACCACCAGGATCTCACCATTCTACAAAGAAGTGATCATTGATGTCAAAAGAGGACTTTGACAGGGTGATACCATTTCACCAAAACTCTTCAGCACCACCCTCGAGAACTTGATCACTTGATCACTTGATCACTTGAATCCCGTTATTCATTGATTTGCTCGAGCGGGCGCCAGTAACATTTCCATTGGATCCTATCACGTGCCAATGTAGCCCAATGGCATCTGGTTGATTCAGGAATATGAAGAGCCTCAAACCGTTCCTTCATGGTCTTAACAAGGAAGTCTGACCATCTTGTAGGTGGGCGGCCACGTGATCTTTTGACATCCCGTGGATCCAGTCGGTAACGGCTCTAGTCCAGCTGTTGTCTCCAAATCGCATTACATGTCCAGCCCATGTGATTTTCGATGCCTTGGCAAACGAGACAGCGTCCCTGATTCTGGAATAGCGACGGAGGTCAGAACTCCGATTCCTTCACTCACTTGAGTGAGACGTGATATACCAAGCATAGCTCTTTCGATGCCTCTCTGGGAGACCCGAATAGCATTCTTATCCTGCTTTCGTAGGGCCCAGGTCTCTGAGGCGTATGTTAATGCAGGGAGAACGGTGGAGTCGAAGAGATGTGCCCGGAGCCGGAGGTTCTTTGTCCTTTTAGCTATTTCTTCGATTCAGTTAGAATGGGAAGGAATGGGAGTGAAGATAGATGGTCAGCAACTACACCACCTCCGCTCCGCTGATGACATTGTTCTAATAACACCAAACATTAGCCAAGCGGCACAAATGCTGGCTGACTTTGACCGAGAATGTGGAAAGATATGTCTACAGCTGAATCTGAAGAAAACTATGTTCATGAAGAATGAACTAGTTCCAGAGTCCCCATTCACTCTCAATGGAACAAACATCTCTGAATGTAGCAGTTATGTGTACCTAGGTCGAGAAATCAACATGATGAACTACCTAAAACCTGAGCTGCGCAGGAGGAAGAGAGCGACATGGAATGCCTTCAAAGGCATCGAAGAAATAGCTAAAAGGACAAAGAACCTCCAGCTCCGGGCACATCTCTGACTCCACCGTTCTCCCTGCATTAACATATGCCTCAGAGACCTAGGCCCTACGAAAGCAGGATGAGAATGCTATTCGGGTCTCCCAGAGAGGAATCGAAAGAGCTATGCTTGGAATATCACGCCTCACTCAAGTGAGAGAAGGAATCCGGAGTTCTGACCTCCATCGCTATTCCAGAATCAGGGACTCTGTCTCATTTGCCAAGGCATCGAAAATCAGATGGGCTGGACATGTAATGCGATTTGGAGACAACCGCTGGACTAGAGCCGTTACCGACTGGATCCCATGGGATGTCAAAAGATCACGTGGCCGCCTCCTACAAGATGGTCAGACTTCCTTGTAAAGACCTTGAAGGAACGCTTTTGAGGCTCTTCATATTCCTGAATCAACCAGATGCCATTGGGCTACATTGGCACGTGATAGGGTCCAATGGAAATGTTACTGGCGCCCGCTCGAGCAAATCAATGAATAATGGGATTCAAGTGATCAAGTGAATTTTTTGCGTAAGGATATAAAATAAAAATTTGTGTTAATCATCTAAAGGAATAAAGGTACCTATATATAAAAAATCAGTGCAAATAGAGAAACCAACAATAATACTTGAATTATCTGACCTAGAAATGTTATAAGTGTACAATGCAAAATGCTTTTGTAAAGAGACAACTTAGCTTGGTGTATATGGATACAGTAGCATGTGGTCATTGCACTATAGTTTCTTATCACTGGATTCAGATATTAAGGGGATGTCTGGTAACTCAGTGGTAGAACACTTGCCTTGCATGTGTGAGAAGCTAGATTTGATCCCTGGTATTGCATAGAACTAACAACAAAAACAAAGCCACATCAGGCATTAACCTTAATTACAATGTTATGTCAATTTATATGATCAGAACACTAGCAGTCCCTTAATGTATCGATCTTAGGTCTTAATATCAACAAATATGCTAATTTCACTTTTTTAATTGCCTTTGTTTATAAAAGTCTGGGTTTTTGTACTTTATATGGAATATCCAATATGTGCCATTAGTGATCAATGTGAAGTCAGTTATGTGCTATTTGTAGACTATTTGAATTCAGCAAGATAGAGTTCACAAAGTGCTTGAAAGTTTATTGTATTGCAAAAATGGTGGTTTGTGCAACACCCAGTGGTGCCTGAGTGATTAACTCAGGAGCCAGGGATTAAACTGGGATCATCTGTGTTCAAAACACGTGCCGGAACCAATGCAACGTTTCTCCTGTCCTGCTGAATGATTGGAAGCTGTATTCAGCTAAGAGATCTTAATCACCTCTTCCTTCCTTGAATACCATGATAAATTGGCCACTCATCTTCCAAAACCTTCCCATTCTTTTTTCCCCTTGTTAAATAAAGTTACTTCATGTTTTTATTATTTGACTTAGTATAACAAAGATAAAGATGTATCCTATATAATTTGAGGTTCTTGACTTACAGCCCTAATTAATTTTTATATTTAATAATTATTATTTAACTTTTTGTAATAATTAAAAGCCAGAGTAATAGGATTTGTGTATGTAGCTCAAGAGGTAAATTACACGTTTTGAATATTAAGCACCTTGGGTTAATCCCTGATGCACCTCTCAACAACTCCTTCAGGGTCCACATGGCCCCCAATAATCACCCGAAATGCCACATACAATGATAAGAACAATGAAAAAAACTAGGAATCAACAGAAGAAAATAAGGTGACATTTAATAAAATGTGAGCTAATGTGCTAGTGAGAGATACCAGCATATTGAATTATTCACAAAATGACCCAAACTACTTCCTGAAATCTCATCTCCAACTTAAAATAAAATAAAGCATTGGGGACAGAAGAAAAGAATTATGGAATGCTACCAGACAAAACTCTAGGGAACAAGACTAAGGCTGCTACAGTGATTTGAATTCCATCTTCTCTGTTGATGAGAATCGTTATTATTATTTTCATCATTATTATTGTGGATTTTTAAGTCACATATCACAAGGTTCGGGGTTACTCCTGGCTCTGCACACAGAAATTACTCCTGGTGGTGCTTGGGCACCATAGGGATGCAGGGAATTGTATCCAGGTCAGTTGCATGCAAGGCAAACACTCTACATGCTCTGCTATAGCTCTATCCCTTAAATTATTTTTTAATTGAAGTAACACTGATCCATAACATGAGATAGTTGCTGGTGTGTATCTTTGAAAACTCAACATACTTTTTTTTGGAACATTGAACTCACAACTGAATGCTGAATTCATTCATTCAGCACAGTATATTAAACAAGACCACTCTCAGTGCTCATTGAATGAAGTTTCTCAGGTAACTTGATATCTAAAATATGCATTACCCTGTGAACCACAAACCTTTAAGAAATTAGATAAAAGGTTTTGAGATCTAAAAGTGTATAAAAATTTCCAAAAGTCAGATAAGACCAAATAAGAGGGGAATTCTTATATATGTAGTTTTCTTCTCTTCTTTGGATAGAGGAAGACATAGCAATAAATGGATATTTATTTTATAATTAGAAATCCTTCCTTATAGAGGAGCAGCTATTCATCTTCAGGGTTGATCCTGTGTCTGTTTTTTCCTACAATTCTTTTACAACACTCAAGGTGTTGCAGGTATGGCTGCAGTGTCCAGCTGCATCAGCAGGTGGCAGACACGAGATAGGCTTGTCTACATCCAGGGCTCTGCCCCGTGGGCCCTGGATGGTTGATGGTCTGACATAGAAAAAGACTGGGCCCCCTTGGATGAACCCAGAGCCACAGCAGAGTCTGGCAAGATACCAGTGGTGTATTCAATATGCCCTAAACAGTAACAATAATGGACCTCATTCGCAACAAATGGAGACATTGCTGATGCCCTCTGGAGCAAATCAATGAACAATGGGAAGACATGTGATACAAGTGATTTTGGAAGAAGTTTTATGACAAAGAAGCATGATTTGGAGTGCATTTGGCTGCTCTTCTATAAAAGTAATCAAGTCTAGAATTTGAGAGCATTATGGTGTTTTATTAAAAAAAGTCAGTGTTTAGTTGAAGAAATTCTTATACTAGCTGCATAGAAAAAAATTAAGGTGTTTTCCATATGATGACATAAAATAATTTCTAGCCATTCTGTAGAATAGTTTTCCCACCTCACACCCACATACGCACAATATTTCCCTATTTTCTGCTTCAAAGGATCTTTTCATTTAGAGGTCCTAGAAATTAATTTTCAAGAATAGTTTTCCAGGTTCTTAAGTATCTTGAAGCTCCACAAGTAAGAGAATTACACTATTCCTTAATCAGAGCCTTAAATATATTAAATGCAGTTCAGAAATCTATGTGGACAATTCAAACCACTGTATTTCCCACGTATAGATCTATAATGTACGGTGATACATGATATATGATGAGAACTTATAATCTAGATGTAATTATAACACTCACTCTAGGACACTGCATAGAAATGTAGCACTTACTGTTAGTACATTCAGCGCTTAGCTGTATGTACCTTTAAGTCTGTAAACTTAATCCATGTGGAATGTGCTAAATGTCGTGGAAATGTACATCATAACAGTCTTTGTAATGAGACTGGAGCAATAGTACAGTGTAGGGCATTTGCCTTGCAAGTGGCCAACCTGGGTTTGATCTCTGATACTCCCTATGAGCTCCTGAGTCCAGTCAGAAGTAATTGCTGAGCATTGAGCCTAGAATAAGCACTAAGCACAGCTGGCTGTGCCCCCATCAAAAAAAAAAAGTGTTGTGACGTGATTATTCTTTAGATCTTCCTCATTTAACATAACTTTAAGGAATCTAACTGAGGCCACCTTCACATAAGGTATGTATATTAGCCACTGTGCCTTAAATAATCGCAAGCCAGCTAACTGATTTTCTAGTTATCTACATTTGTGTTAAACTCCCAAGCAGCAGTAATTCTTTTGATACTTGCATTGAGCTAGAAGCACAATTGCCGATAATCACTCCAAGGGGCCCTGGGGTTCCTGAGCTTGGCAGCTTCCCCACCTCCACTCAAAAAATTGTAGTTTATTAATAAAAATATTTATGCATAGAGTATTTAATAGCTTACATAGCAGAGGGAATTAAAATCCCTGAAACTAAAAATAAGAAAGAGAAATTTATGTCTCCAAATAAATAAATTCATGTTGAATTAATTTTAAAAAAACATTTAAAAAGCCAATAAACCACTATTGCCAATGAAGTATTACCACGGGTTTACTTTTACAGTTCATTTTCACTTAGACTAGATACATCTAAAAGATTATAACTAAATATTATAAATATGTTTATGCCAGCTAAAATTAACATTGAATAAAATGACAATTTCACTCTTAAGAAATTCACAAGTGTTGTCAAAAACAAAAATAAATAGCCTAAATGGAAATGTAACTGTTAAAAAACTGGAATATGAATTTCAAATACTGTATGCACAAATACATCTCCAGTTACATATGGTTTGTTCTATTTTTCAGTTAATTATATTCCAACAATTAGCAATAAACTTTGAAAGAATATACAGATGGGGAAAAAAAACAAGCTTTCATTTGTAATCCAGAATAAACTGTCACAATTTTATAATTTATAACAAAGTATAATTATAATGTTTTCTTATAAACATAAGTAAAGTTATTAAGCATATTAGAAAATACTGTTTAGCAATATAAAACAATAGTATATTATAAAGCTTATGCATGACCTATATGATTAATGTAATCACTTAAAATCATTGAATAGGATTTATATGAGAGCATCAAGAAGTAAAAATAATTCAAATATAATGACACATAGGTTAGATAAAAAGAAAACATTCTGAATTGTCACAGACTGATGAAAGACACTACTAAAGGACTGTGCTTAGCTGTAGTAAAGCATGCACAGTCGTTAACGCCAAATTAACATTTGATTATCATCTTCATTAGTAGACTATCAAGTCATTTCTTACTGAAGTAAAGAATAACCTGAGGATGTCCAATGTCACCACAAAAGTTTAATGTCTTGTAGCTCCATACAGTGAAAAATAGGTTGTTATGCATTAGCAAATCACTCCTGGAGGAGTGTTGAGACCCTCTGGAGTGTCAGGATTGAAACTAGCCTGTTGTGGCCATGGAAGCAATCTACCTGCAGTCCTAGCTCTCCAGCCCTTAAGGAACAATTGTTAAAACTGTGCACCCCCTAAAAAAAACCAGCCAGGAAAAGTGAAAAATCTTAGGCAGCTTTTAATAAAATAAATACTGTCTGTTTATCCAAGTATTCATTAGTAACCTCCTTTGTAATCTTGTTCATATATATTGCTCTACAATGAAGAGTGATTCATACTATCTCCTTTGACATGTTATAATGTGTAATGAAGCTAGAATTCACCTGTCCACACCTCAATCAATGCAACCCTATCATATTTACAGAAAAAAATAAACACAGATGGGGCCTCCAAAGTTCCAATAATTTTCTAGCCTGCTTCCACACTCAGAATACCTTGAATATTCACCAATGGCTACATGAACAAAATTTTCTGTTTATATAATAGAATTCAACATTAAAAAAGAATGAAAAACATGAAATCAATGTTTTTCTCTACCTTATATATATATATCTTAATATATATATATATATATATGTATATATATATATATATATATATATATCTTAAAGTTCTTTTATAAAATACTTGGACTAAATGTGAAGAAACTATTTCTATTTTCTCACTTTAATGTATTTCAGGACATCAATATTAATAAATAATTGAACTAGAGAGAAATGACAACATTATTATGAAATAAAGTTGACAGTGAAAAATCCATAATTACCTGGCAAGGGAGGGACCACGATCGTCACAAAGGTGGTTTTCCCAGGATGAGACTTACCCATTGCACTGCGGATGTGCTGATCCCTGTGATTTCTGCAAATGTGGGGAACTTGGCTGCAGAATTTATGGCAGTAAGGGTAAAGAAAAAATCCACATTCGAAAATGTATAAATCTTTATTGCGTAAGACTTATTTGTAAACGTTTGTACCACCACCAACATCTAACTAGAAGGCGGCCACTACACAACGGAAACATCACCCTTTGTCATGTCCATTCTCCTTCCTTCAAGCCTTGGACAAACAGATCAACCTTCCACGTCTGTGGATTTGCTGCTTTAGGACACTTCCTGGAAATGGACATATGTTACTTGTATACTTTTGTGTCAGATTCCTTTCACGAAGTGTAATATTTTATATAAACATTAAACAAATGTATTGTTACACAATTGTGTATATTTAAGTTATATGAAATGTGTATATATAAGTTATATAAAATGAAGTTATCCAGGTAGAAACTTGTGAAAAGTTCATTTTTAAACTGGAATAAACTATATTTATGTGTAGTGCATTTACTTTTTTTTTTGGTCTTTTCTCTTCCACAAGGAAAATTATGGAAAGACTTAGAAGATTAAATTATATCTTCTAAGTCTTTTTTTAATGTGGTCATTTGATTAATACTGTAATTTTAAGATGAATTTGGAATATACCTGTCCTTATTGATGTAGTTTTCTCAACTTTCACAACTTTATAATGAAAATTATTTTAAAGTAATTACATTAAATTAATTACTTTAATCACGCTAAAATAGTTAATGCATAATGTGCATTATCCTTACAATTATACTCCCTGTTTGTTTTGTCTTCTATCATCTTTGACATAGTCCTTTGTTTCATAATCCATAATCATTCAGCATTGTATTATAATGTTGAAACTATCTTGATAAATCATAGAAAGCAGTAATCTTTTTATTTTTCCTCAGAGGCAGCAATGATTGTGTAACATATCAGCACAAAATATTTCTTGCTGAAGAATTAAACATTTCCCTTTCTATTAATGTCAATTTTTATAGTTTCTGTTATTTATTTCACAATTTCACCTTATTCCAAAATTCATAAAATTTGTCCCCTCTACAATTTGACATTCTTTAATTCATATTTTGTAATTGTGTAAATGATGGAATTTTTGTGCTTCAATATTTACAGATATAGTGCTGCAATCTATGTTTGTGCATTGGTGATCTCTAGTAAAACAGAACCAATCAATCAATCAATCAGCATATTCATATATATGTGGAGACTTATGAAAGGAATTGTCCCAACAGATGCTGAAAGCTTCCACAGCGCATCATCTATAGCTGGTAAATTATGAAAACAAGTTGAGATTCAGTTAGGGTCTGCAGACCGGAATGCTGAAATGCCTGTAATATTTTTTTCTCTAAGCTCCAGAGTTGGAGAAGGAGGTGCAGCAGTGTCCGAGCACAGAACAGGATGGGTGTGTTGGCACAAAGAGAAAAAACGGATTTCCTCACCTCTGCCTCTTCATTTGCTCAGGGCCTGCTGAATTGAGTGCCGCATGCTGGCACTGCTAAGGAGAATCAGTAGGAAGTCTATTGATTCCAATGCTACACTCACTCACAATCCTCCACATGGACAGTCAGGAAAAATCTGTACCAGTGATCTGGGCAGCTCTTAACTTCATAAAGCAGACATATAAAACTTACCACTATACAGCAATTATCTTTTATGTTGTAATCTAAAATTAGCCAGGTTGAGTTTATTAGCTCATACAAAGAGAATGCACTTAAAATATGTAAAAAGTCCATAGATTAAATGGTTTCATGGTGAAAACATACATGTTTAAATCAGGAAAACGTGGACAAGCTCCTTTACAGTCAACAAAATTTTCCAATTCAAATATGATTTATATTTATTAAGTTTTCACTCTTGTATGCTGCTCATTATTTACTACTGTGATAACTAAGTAACAGTATTATTAAGAAAAATGATGACTTGCAATTGCAGTTATTAATTTGTTACTGATTACTGTTTACTTATTACCTTATTTTACACATTTTGTTGAATGAATTTGGTTGTTTTGATTTTGGAGTACACCCACCCAAAGTTTTGGTTGCTGTTTCGATGACCAAAGGTCTCACACAGACTTAGTTGTGATTAGAAGCCTTTAGTCTTTGTTGCAGTGTGGAATATCTAAACTGCCTTTTAATAGGCCAATCATCTGTACAATTTGTCTCACTTAGTCAGGATAAACACAAGCTCTAATATGCTCATAAACATGTAAATGCAGAGAATCGGTAAGCACTTGAATTGCTCCTAAAAGCTTGAGCCTCGTCTATCTGGATGTAATGCACATCTATCTGGAGTATCACTCTCTGGCATTCTGGTAACAAAAATCTCCAAGTGGATGGAGAATTTCAAGAGCTGGACTTATTCCATTTACCAAATAGAAACCACACTCTTTTCTACTTAGTATAAAGACATCCAGTCAAAGTAGTTCATTCTGCAAATGCCAAGGACTGCTCTCTCTGTCAGTCCAATACCGACCCTTGCTTTCCAATTGTACATTTGTGGGTTTTATGTACCAACCAATCAAGGCTATTTACTTCACTTAGAACTTTTGCCAAAAAGGCAATTTTGTGTATAAATGACTCCAATCTGGGAAGCCATCCAAAAGAAGCTGTTCAGGTGAATAACTCTGTGATTTACATGCAGGTGCAAAACATAAACTTAGAATTAGTTCAAAAATGCTAACTAATGCTATGGAGTAGAATAGCGTTAACTAGACTGGTATATCATCTTCCTTCTGACATTTAAAACATTTTAGGCATGATCTACTTGGCTTCATTACTATTATTTGTATATTTACAAGTATAAATCTTTCTTTGAGATTTGCTTATGCATTTTCTTCTTAGGGAACTGTACATGGGAGTAATAACTCATGGCAAAATAATCTAATGACAAAGACTGTTAGAGGATTTGAGGGGGGAAATTCAATTACCTGACAAAGAGAAACATAAAAAAATTCATTTACTTAACTGAAAATATACAAATTTTTTTTCTTGATTTACATCTTGGCTCTTCATGCTATAATACTATCTCATGTGTATGTGTGTCACATAAAATAACTATATAAATAATCACTGAATCATAGGATTGTTAAAGCCATAGTTGTGTAGGAAGTTCAAAGTAAATCAACCTAAAATTTTGCTCTTAGATCATTTTCAAAGTTAAAAATTTGCAAATTAAATTATACAATATTTGATTAAACAATGTGTGTTATAGGTCTAAAATATCTCTTGGAAAACGTGTTGGGGTGCTTGGGGGCCCATATGTGGTGCTGGAGATCAAAACGGGAGAGATGCATGCAAGGTAAGTGCCATAAAATATATACTATATCAGGGGCCGGAACTACAGCACAGTGGTACGGCAATTGCCTTGCACACAGTCAACCTGGGTTCGATACCTGGCATCCCATATGATCCCCTGAGCACTGTCACGAGTAATTCCTGAGTACAGAGCCAGTAGTAACCCCTGAGCATTGACTGGTATGACCCCAAAACAAACAAACAAATATATATATATATATATATATATATATATATATATATATATATGTATATATATTGCATCACCAGACCCTGACTAATAGTTGTATAGCTATGAATAATTAAAATAATTCTAGCACATATCACATATTTGATCTAAGTCTTATTATCCAGCAATTCATTTAATTATTATAAAAAGGCCTGGAAAGAGATATAAGTGGCCTAGGTTTGATCCCCTGTATCACATGGCCACCAAGAAACTTCTTGAGGCAACCTTAGAGCACTGAGTCTAAGGAGAGCACAAGCATCTCCAGGTGAGAACACAACATAAAATATTTTTAAGAATTAATAAATAAGTGGAGAATAAAAGAGAGTTGGATGATGGAAGACTGATCTGTTTTTTTTAAATGCATGATTAGATTGTAAATAAAACTTACACAAATCCTTGGCGCTGGTTAATTAAACATGTTTTTAATAGTATATCAACCACTACATGAAGGGAATTAAGTAATCAATCTATCACCTCAATTGCCATGTTCATATTTTCTCCTTTATAAATATGATTCATATAATTATTGTAATATATATGTATATATAAATATTTATGAATATTTCAGATTGAATTTGACTTTGTAGCTTGGATAAATTCATTATATTTTTAGAGTAGGAATAAAATCAAATATGAAGTTGATGGTCGATGGAGGTCAGAACACCAGATTCTTTCTCTCACTTGCGTGAGGCATGATATTCCAAGCATAGCTCTTTCGATTCCTCTTTGGGAAACCCAATAGTGTTCTCATCCTGCTTTCCTAGGGTCTAGTTCTCTGAGGCGTATGTTAACACAGGGAGAATGGTGGAGTTGAAGAGATGTGCCTGGAGTCACACATCTCGATAGTTAGGGACACTGTCTCGTTTGCCAAGGTGTCAAAAATCAGATGGGCTGGACATGTAATGCAATTTGGAGACTATCACTGGACTAGAGTCATTACCAACTGGATTCCATGAGACTGGATTACATGAAACATCAAAAGATCACATGACAGCCCACCTACGAGATGGTCAGACTTCTTTTCAAGACCCTGAATGAACAGTTAGAGGCTCTTCAAAGCATTCAAGCAGATGCCATTGGGCTACACTGGCATGTGATAAGGTCAAATGGAAACGTTACTGGCATCCACTCAAGCTAGTCGACGAATAATGGGATGTCAAGTGATTAAGTGATGAAGTTATGAATTTAATGTTTTATATGTTTACAATCCTGAAATTTTTTATGCAATACTTAATGTACATTGACTCAACATGTTTTGCTTTCTCTCACTTGTATCATTTGTCTTCCTGTTGTTCATTGATTTGCTCGAGCGGGTGCCAGTAAGGTCTCCATTTGTTGGGAATGAGGTCCATTATTGTTACTGTTTTTGGCATATCAAATAGACCACGGGTAGCTTGCCAGGCTCTGCCATGGCTCTGGGTTCACCCAGGGGGGCCAGTCCTTTTCTATGTCAATAAAATTTAGACCATATATATTATATAACTGAATTTTCATAATGTATATAAACAGAATTATCTTGTATTATTTTAAGATACAACCTATTTTGTCTCACTTCCTTCAAAAATAAAACACATTTGTCCTAACTAAGGTATAACACATTTGGTAGAATACATATGTAGTCGTGCAACATATTTCTTTTACAATAGGCCATATGACAATATTCTTATTTTTTAGTAATGACAGAACAGATGGAGGAGAGAGGAAAAACTGGGTAGAACAAAAGTGCTACATTGAAAAAGGACTGAGGAAGGCAAGAAGGAAGAAAGGAAGGAAGAGGGAGGGAGAGAGGCAGAAAACGCAGGAAGAAACCATTAGACAGCTGTAACTTTCAAAAAGTGTCAGTTGGCAGAGCACACCTTGTGTTTTTAAGGCATCTGGCAGTACTCTTATGTACTAATCTGATGTTTCGTGGGAATAATATTGACAACGCAAAGTTGGAAGCATAAAATAAGACAGAACTCACACTGCCTCTGGAATCATCAATTTGTCATTTAGTCTGGGCAAGATTATTCCATCAATTAAGATGTTATTTTGGTACAAAGTTGTGAATCTAAAGGGTAAATGGGAACCAACAGATGAGTGACTTAGCTCTGACAGGAAAGTTTCTGTCAGAAATTGTACCAAGTAGAACCCTAGAGATAGTACATTGGTAAGGCACTTAACTTGCATATGGCCGGCATGGGCTTTATAGTCCTTTCCACATACTGTGCCTTGAGCATTTGAGCAGTTATCTCTGAACAGAGCATAGGAGCAACATGACCAGTGCTGGGTGTGGCCCCATAACAACAGTGATAGAAAAGTAGTTACTTCCTGTCCTATTTGTCATTGGTCAAAAATGTGAATCAAATAACTGTAATACACGCAGTTAATGGTCAAAGACAGGAATGAGTTATAGTAAAAGCATCAGTTTACTGATCTACTTTTATAATATTTGCAACTAATAATACTTATTAATAGTATCACTGTGTCACTGTCTTCCCATTCATCATCGATTTACTCGAGCGGGCACCAATAACCTCTCCATATGTCCTATGTCGCGCGGCTGCTGCGCAACGGGAAAAGCTGGTTTCTGCTCTGCCGGGTGTACCTGTGTCTGAGGCTCAAGCATTCCTGGGTTTGAAATACTCTCCTCTGAAGGGCGGGTCTCTGCAGGGCGGGTCCTTGTAGGCTGGGTTTCTGACAAGCTGGGCTGGAGACTGGATTAATCTGTGGGCTGGAGAGTGGATTAATATGCTGGGGGGAGATCTTACCAGCTGCAGAGTGTGGATTGTGACACAGATCGCTGCCAGCAAGGTGTGGGAGTTTCTCTGGCCTCCTCCGAGGCTCCATCGGGATGGTGGACTCAGGTCCAGGTTGCTCTCGTGGTCCATGGAGTGCAGGGGGTTCAACGGGGAAAGCTGGTTTCTGCTCTGCCGGGTGTACCTGTGTCTGAGGCTCAAGCATTCCTGGGTTTGAAATACTCTCCTCTGAAGGGGCGGGTCTCTGCAGGGCGGGTCCTTGTAGGCTGGGTTTCTGACAAGCTGGATTTACCTCCAAACTACCACAAATATTCTACCCACCCCTCTGAGAGAGCCCCACAAAGCAATGAGAATATAGTGCCCGCATGGCAGAGCCTGGCAAGCTGTCCGATGCGTGTTCGATATGCCAAACCCAGTAACAAAAATGTTTATTTTCCTGACCCGAAAGAGCCCTTAATACGGCAGCAGTAAGAAAGGCAAACAAGCAGTGCCTGATAAAATTTCACGGCTGTCCTAGGCTGCCAAAACGAAGAAGGACTAAAATGACTGTCTGTACTTTCAATGCACGCACACTGGCAACGGAAGCATATATTGAGGATCTGATGCTGCAAGCAAGAAAGATCAAGTACGACATCATTGGTCTGACTGAGACGAGGGAGGCGTCAGTCGCATCATGCTGTATTTGACACCGGAGAAGAATTGTTCCTTGGAACATGTGATGAAAGAGGCGTCGGTGGCATTGGTGTCCTTGTCAACACGAACATGGCTGTCAACATTGATTCATTTGAATGCCTAACAAACCGAATAGGATGATTACACTTGAGGAGATGTGGCCCACTGCCAGCAATTTCTATCTTCATTGTCTATGCACCAACATCCACATACAAAGAAGATGAAATTGAGAAATTCTACATGGAATTGGAGGAGTACTATAAAAAGATCACACCTTCTACAAGATCATAGTCGGTGATTTTAATGCCAAGATAGGACCGAGAAGATCGGCTGAAGAACTCCACATCGGGACCCATGGCCTAGAATGGAACGAACAGGGTGAGAGACTATCTGAGTTCATCATGTCCACCAAGACTATTCATGGGAACTCACAGTTCCAGAAAGCTGAAGCGAAACGTTGGACATGGGAATCTCCTGGTGGACAGTTCCACAATGAAATCGACCACATCATCTTCAATCGACGGTTTTGTCTGACCGATGTTGCTGTCGTCCCCAAATTCCAGACAGGATCGGACCACCGTCTCCTTCGTGCAAAAATTCTACTTCCCGCAACGGGAGAAAAGGCTGCAAAGTTTAAGAAGAGAACTCCCAGAACGACCACCAACTGGGAACTCTTTAGCACCATTGCGGCAACATGGAAAGATACCATCATTGATGACATCGATGAAGAATACAACCGACTGGTTCAGCACCTCCATGATTGTGCGAAGAATGCCGAGAGAGAGAAAAACACAAAAGGACGCTTGTCTTCAGAAACTCTCGAGCTCATTCGGCCAACGTGGCAAGGCGCGAGCCTCAGGAGACCAAATGCTAACGTCCAAGCTTGCTAAACAGTGCAGAGAAGCGATAAAAGCAGACCTCAAAGACAGAAGAGCAGAAATACTGGAAGATGCAGCAGAAGTCGGGAAAAGTATTCGCACTGCCCGCCTGTCCTTCGCCAACTATAAGACCAAGATGACTGCCCTCCGACGCCCTGATGGATCTATCACATCTTCCAGAAAGGCAATGGAGAAGATTATCCAGGACTTCTACTCAAATCCCTTGATAGCCACATCCACCTGCCCACATACCAAATTCCACAGGATGGATACGTCATTCCCAACGTTCTCCCTTCTGAAATAAGACATGCCATCTCATCGGTAAAGAAGGGAACAGCACCAGGCCCAGACAAAGTCAGACCCGAACATCTGAAGAATCTGCCATCGGTGCTCATCAATACACTAGCTCGGCTCTTCACACGCTACCTGTCCGAATGCAAGGTGCCCTCCCAATGGAAAACCAGCAGGACAGTTCTACTGTTCAAGAAGGGAGACATTCATGACATCGGCAACTATCGCCCCATCTGCCTGTTGTCTGTCATCTACAAGCTGTTTACACGAGTCATCCTGAACAGGATTAGCAGAACACTAGATGAAGGTCAACCATGCGAGCAAGCAGGTTTCCGGAAAGGATTCAGCACAATAGACCATATCCACACAGTAACCAAGCTCATTGAGGTTTGTAGGGAGTACAAGATGCCGCTCTGTCTCACGTTCATTGATTTACAGAAAGCCTTTGATTCTGTGGAAACTGAAGCAGTCATCGAAGCCCTAGTCAAACAGGGTGTTCAAACCCAATACATCAAGATCCTTCGTGAGCTGTATTATGGATTCACCACCAGGATCTCACCATTCTACAAAGAAGTGATCATTGATGTCAAAAGAGGACTTCGACAGGGTGATACCATCTCACCAAAACTCTTCAGTGCCACCCTCGAGAACATCATGAGACAATTAGGAATGGGAAGGAATGGGAGTGAAGATAGATGGTTGGCAACCTACACCACCTCCGCTTCTCTGATGACATCGTTCTAATAACACCAAACATTAGCCAAGCGGCACAAATGCTGGCTGACTTTGACCGAGAATGTGGAAAGGTAGGTCTACAGCTGAATCTGAAGAAAACTATGTTCATGAGAAATGAACTAGTTCCAGAGGCCCCATTCTCTCTCAATGGAACAAACATCTCTGAATGCAGCAGTTATGTGTACCTAGGTCGAGAAGTCAACATGATGAATGACCTAAAACCTGAGCTGCGCAGGAGGAAGAGAGCGGCATGGAATGCCTTCAAAGGCATCGAAGAAATAGCTAAAAGGACAAAGAACCTCCGGCTCCGGGCACATCTCTTTGACTCCACCATCCTCCCTGCATTAACATACGCCTCAGAGACCTGGGCCCCTACGAAGCAGGATGAGAATGCTATTCGGGTCTCCCAGAGAGGCATCGAAAGAGCTATGCTTGGAATATCACGTCTCACTCAAGTGGAGAGAAGGAATCAGGAGTTCTGACCTCCGTCGCTATTCCAGAATCAGGGACGCTGTCTCGTTTGCCAAGGCATCCGAAAATCAGATGGGCTGGACATGTAATGCGATTTGGAGACAACCGCTGGACTAGAGCTGTTACCGACTGGATCCCACGGGATGTCAAAAAGATCATGTGGCCGCCCACCTACAAGATGGTCAGACTTCCTTGTTAAGGCCCTGAAGGGAACGGTTTGAGGCTCTTCATATTCCTGAATCAACCAGATGCCATTGGGCTACATTGGCACGTGATAGGGTCCAATGGAAATGTTACTGGCGCCCGCTCGAGCAAATCGATGAGTAACGGGATTCAAGTGATCAAGTGATCAA